>JAKCPI010021150.1:0-10304 GCA_023213315.1 Euborellia annulipes
TTTAGCACTATTCAAGAATGATTTATAGTGAAGTGAATAAGGAGAGGGTGATTTGGATTTTATGAGGTATTGCTCCTTCTCAGCCACTCCGGGCGTTCCTCGGTTACCCAGTCGCAGTAATTAAGGCACATAGGCCCTCAAATTGGGCCCTTTGTGTCTCTGGGGGTGAGACTTGGGCCATTTAAGACTTTTTTCGATACCCGTTATTTGAATATAAATGTATTTTGGGGTCCCGGCATTCTTATTTAAGCCATTTGGTATCCAAATGGTTTAAATAAAATCATCGACTGCCTGGGATCCGAACCCTCGACCCTTGGTATACAAGGCAGGCGCACTACCAACTACACCAAGCCCGAGGGCAAGGAGAGGGTGATTGTCTTGCTAGCTAATTTTGTCGATTGTTGTTCTAAGATTTTTTTTTTTGAAGTTTAAGATTTCACAGATATCATTAATAAATATTGATTTTTCGGCTTAACTGTATTTGATTTGTAAATATACAGCACAACCCAAGCTCAAAATTCAGCGATTTCGTATTGTCACAGATGTAATTTAAATTGAATTTTTTATGAAGAAGGCCAACAATGAGGCCAAAATTGTTGAAAATGTTAGAGCAAACTGAAGTCAAGTTTCTTATTAAAGTTTGTTCTCAAGGCTTGAGTTTTTTTTCTTGAAAAATAGGAAGATCCATCAATTCTAAATTTATTTTGTTTTTATGTGATAAGGATATTCGGACACCACTTATACCAGATATTCATATTATTTTTTAACTTATGAATATTTAATTAAGAGGAATATTATAATGAGTATAATGACATTAACATTGACAACTTTTATTATTTTTTTAAATAGAACAAATAAATAAATATTAAATTATGTTAATATGCACATCTAAATAAATACTTTGTATATTCAAACGACACTCTCGTTAGTTATGATTTTTATTAAGTTCATTACCTGCTTCTCCATCGTGGCAATTTTATTCGAGCTTCGTTCCTCCGTTAATTTTGTTGAAGATTCTAAAATAGGATATATAATTTCTTTAACAAATTACAATTTGTTTTTTTTTTTCTTTCTTCTTTTGTGAAAAACTTACGTTTTCTTTCGTTTTGTGCAGGAACTGGTTTAGTTTTTGGAACAGAAAAGCGTACGTTCTTCGAAGAGGCCTCTTCGATGGTCGAGACCGAAGAGAGCCTTGTTCTCGGAGCGATACGACAAACATCCTGAAGAGCTCCCAATCGCCGAATGTCATATTCAATACCTAAAAAAAAGAATAAATAATTTTATCATCACTATTTATTTATTTATTTTCTTAAATCGTAAAAACTTACCCTTTTAAGTTCTTGTAAATCACAATGCAGTAAAACTCGACCGGTAATATTATTTTGTTTAATAGACTCAAAATATTTGGGCCCGATAGGAACAAGGTCGTCAAGTTTATTGAACAAATCGCAAACGCCATCCACGGTAAGAGAAGAAAGTCTAATTTCTAATAATCCAGACTGAAAAAAATAAACTTTCTATAAAATCAATTAAAAAACAAATTTTATATTCCAGATGACAGCATTTGTAAATAATTTCGTAACTTCTGAATAAGGATTTTTCAAAATAAACAGACCTCGTTTCATTCTTCTAGAGATCTTGTTTTTTTTAAATGATCTTTTTCAGAGAAGTTTTTGAATGTATTATATTATAATATAATGAGAAATTAGAAAGAATAATTACAAACTAATAAATCAGAAGACGTAATAGATGAATAACATTAAAAGATTATTTACTCTTAATCATTTTTCAGATTAGAAGTGCAAAATTTTACTATAAATAAAGATAAACTTTATTTTTTTATAGAAAATTTATTGAATTGGTGCCCGATTTCGGCCACGCAAAGGCCAATATCAGTTCGGAAATTACAAAATCTTCCAACCCGCAAAAAAATTAATAGGAAACTTGGTCGAAATAAGCTTTATGAATATAAAGAAAGACTTTTAAAGAGGGGATTCAGTAAGAAAAGTGTTTCATATGAAATAAATACTAACTGGAATTGCTGTAACAGGAGCTGATGGTGTACAAGTGACAGGATAACAGAGAACTCGCATTCCTGTCGTAGGATCTACCCAAGGCTGTTGTTGTGGCCAATTCATAACTGGAGGAGTGACAGGCGGATAGGGCATGCCCATACTTGTTTGCAATGAATTGCCACGAACAAGGGGTCTTTGCTGAAAAAAAATTTAAAAATTAATGCCAATTACAATTCGCAAGCTCTGAGGATGGTCTTGACCAAGACCGAAATGTCAGCATAAAGCGCCTAATAAAAGAAACATAGGCGCAACCAGGGGGGGGTTTAGGGTTTTAACCCCCCCCCCCCCAGAAGATAAAAAAAAAATCAAAATATATATTACAAATAGAAAAGAAAAAATATAATCATTTCGGTTTCGAGAAGAGAGGAAATGTTCCGCGGGCGGCGCATGGGAAAAAAAATTTGGTTCCCCGGGTGGCACATGGGTAAAAATTTGGTTCCACGGAGCGCGGCAAAAATTTAGCGTCTCTAAAAAAAAGGTAAAATATTTTTACGGACTGGAAAAATTTCCCCCGCAGGCGGTGGTTCCGCGAAATCAAAATTTTCTGCAAGGCAAAAAAACTTTGGTTCCGCGAAAAAAAAATTTTCACAGAAAAATTTTTTGAGATCAGCCCCCCCCCCCCCCAGGAGCAAATCCTGGTTGCGCCAATGAAAAAGAAATATTATCAAATTAATTTAGTTTCTTTCTTAGTCAATTCACGAATAATAGAGGTAATAGGGGATATAAATAAAACGAATTTCTTAAAAAATTACAGTTTTATATTTCAGAGCATCGTTTGGACATCTAGCACAAGTTTATACTTGTTTCGGCACAATGAACTGCCTTCTTCAAGAGCTAATTCAACTCTTCGCTAATAATGTTATAATAGAGAAAACGAAGTGAAGAGTTAAATTGGCTCTGAAGAAGGCAGTTCATTGTGCCGAAACAAGTAGAAACTTGTGCTAGATGTCCAAACGATGCTCTGAAATATAAAAGTGTAATTTTTAAGAAATTCGTTTTATTTATATCCCCTATTACCATTCGTGACCAAGAAAGAAACTATTGACTTTTTAAATTATAAACTGGTCTACTTTAAAAACTTTCAAGAAATATTATCCAGCTGCTAATTCTTTTCTTTACACATTAACAATTATCCAGCTATATGTTGTAATAATTTATTATTTAAAATATATTTTCATTTTTTTTCTCCTCAATGATGAAAAAATACCTGACAATGCATAAAGTAGAGGATTGATTCAAATAGTATGAAGTAGACAAAGAAAATTTACTAACCTGCCGCCTTAAAAGATGAGGATTTTTAGAAATATTATTATTCCAAGGTATATGTGATAAAGACGATGGAGATGTAGACCCAAATGTTTGATCGATGATCATTGAAGGCCCACCATCTTCTAAGTTTTGCTGTTCCTCTTTTAAAAAAATTATTAATTATTAAAAAAAATTTAATAAAATAAGAAGGTTAATTAATTTACCTTTAATGACTTTTTTCAGGTATGGATCCAAGTTAATTGTAAATGGTAGAAATATTTTAATATCGCTTACAAGAAGATTATTTCGATGGAATGTAAGAAAAATATCAAATTTATGCTCATCTCTATCGAGTTCTAAATAGGGTTCAACGTCTTTAGAAATTGGAATGTTAGGACGAACTCTGAAAATAAAGACATAAAATACAAATGTTTGAAATTTAAAACAAAAAGACACAAAAAAAAAAAAAATTCTAAAGATCATGCAATCACCACCTACTATTGGTTAAAAAACATCGGAAAAATTGGGATTTTCCCTCTATTTAATGAGTGTTGCATTCGAAAGAATTAAACACTTCGCAATTTCGTGAAAATGGAAAAAAATTGAAGTTCGCGCTTTAATAAATTACTTTGTTTTGAAGGGTTTAACGCCAACGGATACTAGAAATGAGTTGAATTCCACTTTAAAGGATTCGTCCCAGTGGCGTAACGCACGCCTCCGCAGACCCCGCGATGCGGAGGGGCCCCGGACCTTGGGGGGGCCCACGGGCCGGGTTTGCGGGGTGGCCCAGCTAAAAAACGTTACGCTACTGATTCATCCCCTTCGATTTCGACGGTTAAAAAGTGGACAGCTGAATTCAAACGTGGTCGGAAATCAATTCCTGTTGATGAATGCTCGAGACCCGCAAAAACCGCTACATTCGATGAAATCGTTTCAAAAATCCACAATGCCGTACTAAATGATCGCCGATTGAAGGTACGCGAAGATAGGCGTTGAACTTGTAATGAAAAAACCCTTAACTCTTAATCCTTTTGATTACACTACTTTTTTAAAAAATAAAATGATGAGATGTGCTGAAGGGTACAGGGCCGGATCTAGGGGGGGGGGGGAGGCAGTGGGTGCGTGTGCCCCGGGCGGCAGATATCAGGGGGCGGCAATTAAAGAAAGATTTACTAAAAAAAGGTAAAATGATATGAATTTTGTATACAAAATTTTAAGGAGGGGGCGGCAAATTAAATTTTGTCCCTCCTAAAAAATCTCGTAGTTCCGGCCCTGGAAGGGTATTTCTTCATTACAAGGACAAGAGCTATTTGAAGGGTAAATAAACCGGCCCTAAGATTATTTTCCGTTTTTATCAAACAATTGGCGACATTCAACACATTTTAAAAAAGAACTTACTTGTCATAAAGCGATTTAAGTGAAGTATTATCATCAAGAGAGTCTTCGTACATATCATAATAGAGAATAAGCCAAGAGGTGCGAAAAGGCCATTGTTCTGTGATGTTAATCCAACTTGCAAGGTGATACCAATTAAATTCCACTTGAAAGGCTTTGAGTAATCGGCCCATAATATAAACTACGTTCATGAGTCTACGCATACTACGAGGATTGACGTCACTAAAATAATCGTCCGTTAAAATCATCTTAGTTAAGTCTTGAGCTCCGCCGATTCGATTCAAATTGCTTCCGAGACTAGAGGCTATTGATTCGCTCATTTTCAATTTTCTAGAGCCTTTTCTTGCTGCTTGGCCTGATTTTAATTGTTTATCACCTCCTTCGTGAACTGATAAACGCCGACTCGATCCCTAAATATTCAAATAAAAAAAATGTATAAATATATATACATGTAAAATAATAATAAATGTTATTTTCAAAAGAAGAGTTTGTGGCTATAAAATATTATTATTGGATTGTGGGAGTAGAATAATTAATTAAAAAGATCAAAGACAAATTGAATTATACAAGTTGGAAACATAATTCTACAGGGAGCTGAAGATGGCTAAATAAAGTTTAGCTGAGACGCTTTCTCAATTCTCATTTATTTGTCAAAAAAACCACTCTGACTGACTGCATGCATCCTTTCAATCCAACGAATATATAACCATATAGCACTGCAACCAAAAATCGGACATTTCGACGCCGCAGGGACGTTCTGCGATGTCCCAAAGTTGCAGCATCGTCCCTTCGACGTCTAAATGTCCGCTTTTTGGTTGCAGTGCTATGTGGGTATAGACCTATATATAATAATAATAAATAATGAATTAATTGGGAGTCCGGGAATTTTATTGTATTATATATTTTTGTACTTCATTGGCCAATCCAATATAATAAATGCAATTATATCTATTATATCTACAATATATATAAGCTCGCAAGTTTTTTTTAACCCTGCTGGTAATAAATTTATATCAAATATTAAATCAACCTCTTCAGTATCACCTCCTTCCCATAAATCACACCCAGTCGCACAGTGCCATCATTGTTCGAAATATTTTGACGAAAAATGCAACAAATACCATCCAACAGCCACCGAATTCATCTGATTTGGCTTCCTGTGACTTCTTTCTGTTCAATCGAGTTAAAAAACCATTACGCGTTTCAGCAGCCGAGAGGAAGTAATGGAAAAATAGCGGGAAGCACTGATGGACATTCCGAAAACCGAATATAAAAAATGTTTCGAGGATTGGATCAAGCGCTGGCATAAGTGTGTTGCAGTCGATGGGGATTACTTTGAAGGGGACAATATAGATTTAGATGAATAAACTTGTATTTTTAATTTTCTGAATAAATTCCGGGAACTTTTTGATCAAGGTGGTATAATAACATTTATAAAGTATTTATTGTTAAAAGATCAATGAAAATCAACCTAATGCATTAAATATTATTAGCTACCACTCTGACATCTCTTGGCAAATTTTCGTAATAGGTATTTTTTTTTTTTGCTTCCTTTTTAAGACACACAACGCCCTCTTATCGGGAAAAACATGAGTAACACCTATACTACTGAACCCCCTTAATTTTTAAGGCCCACTAAGCTGACGTTTCGATCTTGATTAAGAAATAAATAAATAGCTTACTTCTTTGTTCCTACTATTTATTAATATGCCCACATGCTCTGAGATGGTCCAAAATGTCAGCTTAGTAGGCCTTAATAAATGAAATATACAAAAGCTGCTAATTCTTTTCACTTACTCATCAACTATTCCAACCATAAAATCTACACCATTCAATAAAATAATGATTAAGCTGAGATTACTATTAAGGATTCGCAGGTTTCACTTTATTTGGATTAATTCACCCATTTTATTAATTATAAAATCGTTCGATTAGACATCCGTTCCTTACCTCTGGCACTGTTGTTCGAAATATTTGCCAATTAAAGAGAAAGAGTTTTTATTTTCTCCCCCAATCCTTAAATAAGTAAATCATTTTACCTGTTGAATGACTGTTTCTTCACTCTCGTTCCAAGAACTTGCAACATTACATCCTGAGCCAGTTCCTTTTCTCCGTAAAGCAGCCGTTTGTTGTGCTAATTTCACTTTTCTAAGACCACTATTTTGAAGATAAAAGGGTAGATGCACCATATTTCTTAAATAATCATGTCCTCCAATATCAGATTCACTGAATAAACGAAGACTATTAACTTCAACGGCCTAAGGAAATATAAAATCACAATTTAGTCGGATTGCTTTTATTATTATTTTGAAACAAAATAAGCAAATTTTGCTTATACATTAAAAAAAAAAAAAAAAAAAAAAGGGTTAAAATAAAGCTAATATGAAGTTAAATTAAAAAAATAGCCAATCTCAGGAGAAAGAGTCTTGGGTTGATAGAATAAATTTATTATTTTATACCTATTACCAAAAATAAACAATGAAAGAGTTTTAAATCCACAAATACAGGATGCATTAAGTGGAAATTTGAAAGCCATTCATAAGCCGTATGTTTAGAATATTTATTTTTGTTACTTTTTTTTTTAATAAGATCGACAAGGTGATAGTCCAGGATCCCGGGCCCATTTTTACAATTTATTATTAATACTATCAAGCTAATTATCCGAGAGTAGCTTCATTTTGATGAGTCGCCCAACCTTTTCTCTTACAACAATTCTCGAGTGTGGTAGCTAAGTGGTAAAATATGTCGATTCCCCTCTCAAAAATGTATTACTAACTAACTGTAGGTTTTATAATTAAATCTTAATAAAATTATTGGCATTATAGAAAAAAATATTTGTCCTACAAAATGTATTGTTTGATCAAAGAGTCCCTCTCCTTCCAACAACATATATCGATAACGAGGTCATCAAAAATGATTACTAACTAGCTGAATCATCAGATATTTTATCCCTGCTACCCCTGTTAGCTACCACAATCGAGGATTGTTGTAAGAGAAAAAGTTAGGCGTCTAATCAAAATGAAGCTACTCACGGAAAATTAGCTTGATAGTAATAAATTGTAAAAATGGGCCCGGGATCCTGGACTATGAGAGTAGATTTCAAAGCGATTTCAAAGGAGCCTTAATATAAATAAAAAGTTTAAAATTAAATAAAGTTTCTTAAAGGCCTATAAGAGTTGATTTGAGGAGATAACAATTTGCAAGGAAGCATTTAACTTCATTTGGTAATTTATACACAAATGTCATGTTTATAAAAAAAATCTAATGTCCGTCTGTTTATTTGAGCAACTTCCTGTAAATTTGCAATCAAGTTTGAAACTCTTCTTTAGAGCGAGTCCTGGAAAATCAGTTGGGTTATTAATAATATTTCGAATGAATTTTTACACAAAATTACTTGTTGAAAAAGAAAAAAATTCAATGACATAAATTGTTCAAAAGCTTTCTAGTACGTAAATATTAATATATATATATTGGAAGGTTTCCACGGCTGGCTGTAAGTGAAGATAAAATTTTTCGGGTTAAATTGCGTTGGTTTTTAAGATTTACTCTACGTTTCAGCTCTCTTCTTGGAGAAGTGTACCGTTAGGAAGTAATGGTGGTGGTGTTTTCAGGATCGCACTCTCGCTGGTTCCCAAATTTAATCGGTGGATGTCTCAGAGGTTGTCTTTGAGATCTATAACTCCCTAACATTTCGCCTCCCCGCCTGCTCTCTAGATGTAAGTAGATTGAGATCTCAGAGTCAAAGCAAACCAACTGCTAGCGACCGGCACTACACCATCCAAAGACAAACATAAGTCTTGGTGACATCCAATAACATTTGGGGAGTGCGACCCAACAGACATAACCAACCTGTTCTTAAAACTCAAAGGCAACCTCTGAGACACCCACCGAATAAATTTGGGAGCCAGCAAGACAAAGCCAACTACTTTCTAACCCCACACTCCTGCAAATTGTTCCGAAACGCCGAGAGAATCTCAACAACCAAAGCGACTTAACCAGAAAAGTTTTATCTTTATTATATATAAAAATTTTGGGTACATTCATTATCTAATAACAATCATGCCTGGATTCTATTCTACCACATAAGAGTCTGACATGATAAAAACTCCTAAAAACATCAATTTCAGATTCAAAATTGAATATACTGACCTGACGGGCAGTCTGACCAGGAAAAAAAGGTAAAAAATTATTTATTAATGAACCCGAAAAGAAAATTTTGTTAAGAAATAATTTAATTTTTCAGAAGGAATTTTTGAGAGAGGCATTTTAATGGAATTTTTAAAAAAATGAAATTTGTTAAACAGGCAACTTGATACTTACTTTGCTTATCACATGAGGGTCAATCGCCAAAATTACAATAAATGGAGAATTGGAATCAGAAAAGAGCATATGTACAGCATCGAGAACAAGAAGGACCTTATCTTGTTCACAGCTATCTAAACCATCAACGATAACGGCCAAACGAGTTTGTTGAGTTGAGAAACTATCCAAGCATTTCACCTGAAAAATAAAGAAAATGTCAATTACGTAAAATAAGAAGGGATTACCCAATGAGTATTTACCATATCGGTCATGAGGGAAACTTCCTGGCGCAAGGCCTGAAGAAATCCTTCGGATTTAACGGTATCAAGCCGTGAGATGCTTTTCTGTAAATGTCGCCTTTGGGAGAAAATAAGAGATTTGAACATGTGACCCCAAGTATAAAGATTAGCGACGACACTTATGCCAATAAGTAGAGCCAAAGTGCCTAAAATCACCTGAAGAGTGATTTGATCTACCACAGATTTGCTAAAAAAAGAAAACAAAAGAAAAAAAAAATGAGATAAATAGGCTATACTAAATGAGTAAGATTAAAAATTTCTTACTTACTCCGGTAAATGAAAATAATAAATGACAGCAAGTGAAATTACAATAAGAGACATTATAAAACAAGTCTCAAATATTAGAAAATATGGAAGACAACAAACTCTCCGCCAACGCCAATTAGTGTCGGATTTCACTAAAATTAAAAAAAAAAAATTATAAATGGAAGAGTTGCTGAATGTGTTGGTGTTGATCAGATTGGAAAAAAAATTATTTCAATTTTACTTCACATTGACATAAATATCATTGTATTAGCTTAACAAAATAAAGAGAACTACAAATGAAGGTGTTTGAAGGCAGTCAGTAAACAGAGGTCTTCAAAGCAATAGAATAAACAATTAATAAATTAAATAAAATTGTGAAAGTTATTTATTATTATTTATTTAATATTAATTATTTGTTTAATTTTAAATTAATTAATAAGTTTGTTCGTTTTATCTGAATTAGGGGTAGTCAGAGAGTTACAAGTTCAATTGTAGAGCAACCTGTGCAAATTTCGTTGGCCCTGCTTTGGTGTTAGTGCAAGGGTGCAAGTGGCGTGAATTACTAACTCAATATTGGTTAAAAAATTTAATATTAATTATATAAAATAAACAAATTATTCTTTATTAAAATCTGTCGGCTGTTTTACTCGAATATTCAGGCCTTCAAGAAGAAAATTTTAAGGGGGTTCAGGAGGTAGATTTTACTCATGTTTTTCCCGATAAGAGGGCGTTATGTGTC
>JAKCPI010021151.1:0-56778 GCA_023213315.1 Euborellia annulipes
GCGCATCAAATATTTGGACAGTATTCCTTTGGGAAATCTTAATTTGAGTATTACGATGACTACAATCAGCACCATGCTTGCCTTTGGTATTTTTTCTTTGTTACTTTTTTTTTTATTTGAATATTTAAAAAAAAAATACCCGAGGATTAAATTTTTTTAACAAATAGCCTTCTGATTTAGAGGAAAAAAATGGAATATTTTCGTCATCTTACCCGACTGTGTGGGTAAGATGACAAAAAACTTTTTTACAAAAATGCATTTTTTTCGTATTTAAGAAATAAAATTGTCAATAAATATTACTAGAATGTTGTAGGAAGATTTTGACATTTTGATATTTAACAGATATGTGAGAATGTTTATTTGTTCGTGGGCAAACGTTCCATAGGCACCGGGAGTCGAACCCAGGATCTCCAACCTCTCCGGGTTGCTATCCTTTGCTCGAGATTGCCTGACCCTCCTCCAACCTAAAAAAAAAAAATAATTTTAATTCACTATGTAACATTATTTCGATTTTTTTTTTAAATTAAAACTTAATATAAAATAAGCTCTCTTAGCATTCACGCTAAATTTATCAATAATATCTAAATTTATTTTCCTAGATTTGTACCTATTTAAAAACTTGACCCTCTTTTCACGCGTTAGCTTCTGATTTAATTTATGATTGTCTTATTAAAATTAAACGTGCAAAAAAAAAAGTCCTGCACTGCTTTTAAATTTGGGACAAGGAAGGGGGGAGGGAGCACACGAAAAGTCGTACAAATGTTTCATCCTATAATTGCTTAACCCTGAAGCAGCATTGAAACGATAAATATATTTTGCAGGGGATAGTTGGTCTAGGGCAAAGCAAGAAGGGCTCGAGATCATTCCTGGGAGCTATCTTTACAGTGGTTAGTGAATACTATTATACAGTATAGCCAGGGCCGGATTTAAGAGTATGCCGCCCCTCTATAGTTCCTATTTGCTTAATTCATTTGTTTTATACAACAAAAGGATAATAGATTTCATTAGAGTTTTCATCTTCTTCTTATTCTTAAATTCGTTCGGGAAAAATTATTAATGTTTGAAATATGTACTTCATTTGTATGATGACGTAGTAGTCAGCCTATAAATTATTTTGTTTGAATTACCTTTAGTACTCATGATAAACTGGACGAGAAACACCAAAGGAAACCCCGTACACAGGGGCGTAACTAGCCTTTGAGAGCGGGGGCTCAACTGGGGCGCCGTTTTTCGTTAGAGCCTTTTTTTGTTTTTTGTAAATTTTTCTCCGGATTGTGATATAAAATGAATTTATTATGAAATTTCAAAAAAAAGCCGGTGATTTAGGTGAAAAGCCGGAAAGTCGGATGCGCTAGGGCGCCTATGTCGGTATTGAGGGGCGCCAAAGGCTTGATGCGCCTGGGGCGGGGGAGCGCCCCCCTTTACCTCCACCTGGATTCGCTACTGCCCGTACAGAACGTCTTTCTTAACTCTTATTTATATAATTTTGATTTTTATAATTAATTTCATTATTCTTTCTATCATTTATAGCACTTTGCTTGTTTGAAATCAATTTGATAATTTTAATATAAACGTTTTAAAAATTATTCCCCTCCTATAATTTAATTGGATTGCGTTTATCTCAAAAAGTAGAGTCAATTCAACAAAAATATTATTACTACCAAAATTACTTAAAATTGTTTAATAAATCCCATGCCGCAGAATCAGTGTTGCCCTGTGTTATCAATTATTTTTATTCAATTAAATATGAATAAATTTGAAATTACTTAATTGCGAGAGCGACGTTTTCATTTATATTCTCACCTATTTTTTCACAGACAGTCTCCTCCCATAGGGCTTCCCCCTAAATATAGCCTTGGCCCACGAGGTTTATAAATCAAACAAGCGTAGGAAGAGGAAAGAGATGACTCATTAACTCACAAAGAATCAATCCTCATTTTCTTTCTCGGCCAAAAAATAAAAAAAATTTAAGGTCAGAGGTACAGCGATTTGCTGTATCTTAAACCGATAAAATATTTAAAAATAATATCTACTACATGAACAGTATTCAAACTTTTTATAATTATAACCCTAAAACATGTATGGGCTTAGCTCCTACATACAGACTCACACTCTTTAAAAATATACATGGGCGTAACTAGGGGTAACTAGAAAATTTGGCTGGGGGCCATGCAGCAAGCCATCCTCGCCGGGGGAGGGACTCCCCCCCCCAGAAAGCTCCCTGCCCCAAGAAAAATTGAGAAAATATGGGGCTTCCCAGGCCCCCCGGAGGATGGCTTGTCCCATGCCTCCCCCCCCCCCCCCCCCTCCCCAGCCAGCTCTCGTTATTGTCAGATAGCTTGGAACCAATAAAGAACTCGACACATCTAAACCCAACAACTCCTGGAAGCAGGCAACCAACAACACAATGAGAGGATTCGATGCCCTGAGCAGCGTTGGGCGAATTGTCTACGCAATTGTCTACGCGTAGACAATGTATGTAGACAAATGAACAATATCCATGTAGACAAAGTAGACAATTAAAATTTAAAAATTTGGCGGGACTAACAACACCATAATTTTTTATGTATCGTCATAAATATAATTTTTGATACTAATATACACGAAATCAATAGATAAAGAGTGATTTTACAATTTTTCTATTCCACTTTAAGCGAGAATATTGGAATAACGAACACTAAATAAATTGTATATATACTGTATATATAAAATTTAGTGTTCGTTACTCCAATATTCTCGCTTAAGGGGCCCTTACACGATCAATCATACTGTCAGTCTGACTGAATCAGTCCAACCGTCAGTATTTTCTTCATTCAAGTATAATTTTACACGTAGCATTCAGACTACCAGTCAGAATAAAGTTCTTTTTAGCTCATTCGACTGTTGGAAGCCACTAATTTTTCTTCTTAACTTAACTAAACTAACTTTGTTCCCTGCCACTAAGTAACAATAAAAAAACAAAAAGAAAACGGCCATCAGTCTTCAGTCTTGCCCATACACGTTCAGTCAAAACGCCAATCAGCTCAAATACTGTCAGTATGATTGATCGTGTAAGGGCCCCTTTAAAGTGGAATATCAAATATAGGGAGATATTGGGTGAAAAAGAAACATCTGCCAGCGTTGATAATGGCGGTAATTCTTAATTTTAAGTGACTTTTATTTGAATTAGATATTAGAAGCTGTATTATGCAGGGTTTTTTTTTTGCAAAAAAGACACACTGCAACATATTTTTCATTTTGTTTCCCTAATTCAAATTTTAATTCATTAAAATGTCCGTTTATTGGTCTTCCGCGTTTAGACATTTTTATGTATATGAATTTCTAGGCTGTTTCTAGAAATGACAGATCACTGATCTGAGATGAGAGCCAATGAAAACAAGCGCTGAGCCATTTGTCTACATTGTCTACGTCTTTGTCTACATTGTCTACTTTGTCTACGCATTTGTCTACGCCATGAAGTAGACAAATCAAAATATGCTTAATTTGCCCAACACTGGCCCTGAGTCCAGGGAACGTTAATCCCAGCAACAGATATAAATCTCTCATTTAATTATTAAAATAGAAGAAATTATTTAAAATAAAACATTGTTTATAAGTCAAAAATTCATTTTCGAAGATTAGTTTATTTATAATAAAAATAAAAAGGGAAAATGCTTTTATGTTTGATGCACAAAGACTTGGCCAGAGGCCATCACTTGTTGTTTATTGGGTGATTTCAAGTAAACCTTTTTTTTCTTTTTTGATTGGCAGTCATGATGCCGGCATGGACCTTCACACTCGGGCGTATCATCTTTGAAGAGGGCTCCATAGTCATCCCTTATTCACGAATACTCACGCTAGCCCTTGGATTGGTTGTGCCCTTGGCTGTTGGATTGCTTCTGCAACGATATCTACCTCGAGTCGCTTCATTTATGAGCAACCTTCTTAAGACTTTCTCACTTATTCTAATACTTTTTATCATCATTTTTGCAATTATTACAAATCTCTATCTCTTTCAACTCTTCACATGGCAGGTAATTATTATATAATATTAATTTTTTTTTTATACTAACGCACTGTTTTAAAATTAGACTTTATATTATAAACTATTTTTAATTGAAAATCCGGAAATGATTTATGTTGTAATGGTTTACCAACAAGGGCGGATCCAGAGGAGTTTCTCGGGGGGGGGGTAATCTGGTGTGACTGGTCGCACAACACACAATTTTTTCTTAATTTCGATAATTTAAAGGCGCATTCTGTACTTGTTCGCCAGAATATAAATACAAATCAAATTTTTAAGTATTAATTTTTAAAATTTTACATTAAAAATAAGGGGGAGGGTAATTACCCTTTTACCCCCCCCTTGTATCCGCCCTTGTTTACCAATAAATTGAAATAAATAGAGACGAGGTCTAGAAGGCCTCCAATGCCAAAAAAGAGCTTAAATAAATTAAATAAAAAAAAAAATTCCAAATGTTGATGCATGAAAATAGTGACTGATTTAATTATTAATTCATGATTTAATTATTTTTTTTTTTTTTATTTCATTAAAGGTCTTTTTCACCAACAAAGTTCATTTACCCCGTCTCTATTTATTTCAATTGAATTAGTAGCCAATCCAATTGAAATAAAGTGTCGCATGACCCTGGATGCGAACCCGCGACCTTTGGTAGAGTGAGCGCCACAATTAAGTCCCCACCTGTGAGTTAGAGCCTTGAGTATATGGTATATAATGAAATAATTTTACAAATACAAATCTATATCAGATTTTATTTCACCTTTTCGGTCATTAAAATTATTTCACTATATACAATAAGTGGCGGATTAAGCAACATGGAGGCCCTTAAGGCAGTCGAAATCTCGGGGCCCTCTAGGCTAATAATTTTACAAGGGGCGTATATTGGCTATACCAAACGTCGCGGGTCCGGACCCCAGGCAGTCCGATGATTTTATTTAAGGCATTTGGATACCAAATGACTTAAATAAGAATGCCTGGACCCCCAATAGATATTTTATAATTAACGGTTATCGCCAAAGTTAATAAAAAAAGACTACAACATGTCGTGTGTGTGAATGAGATACAAAGTGTGAATGTTTAAAAAAAAAAAAAATATATATCTGATACTCAACTCTTTGCTAAGATTGTAATTTTCACAAGGAATAAAAAATCTTATTGTAATCTAATTTTAGTATATAATAATTAAATGTAAATAAAGCTTCTCTATTGTTGTTTTTTTTTTTTTTTTTTTTTTTTAAAAACATTCACACTTTTTTCTCATTCACACTCACATTCACACACATCATTCATGCAGTCTTTTCGGCAACTTAGGCCATTTAAGACTT
The DNA here is from genome assembly GCA_023213315.1 of Euborellia annulipes. NCBI lineage: Eukaryota > Metazoa > Arthropoda > Insecta > Dermaptera > Anisolabididae > Euborellia > Euborellia annulipes. The sequence goes on from JAKCPI010021151.1 coordinate 5,326, forward strand.
TGACGATAACCGTTGTAGAGAATATATCTATTGTGGGGTCAGGCATTTCTATTTAAGCCATCTGGTATCCAAATGGCTTAAATAAAATCATCGGACTGCCTGGTCCGAACCCGCGACGTTTGGTATAGGAGGGAGGCGCGCTACCTACTACGCCAAACCCGGGGCTCTATTGTTGTTTAAATGTGTTAAAACATTCTCCAATTGGTATGGCTTATTGTTCAAAAATAAATCAAAAAACTTATTCATGGCCAGTGGCGTCATTTCAACTTTTTCTTGGAGGGGGGGCAAACATTTTTTTTTCTTAAAATTTACTTACAAATAGGTATTCAAATTTGGCCAAAAGATATTTTATTTAATTAATTGTTTAATTTTTTACAGTTTGTATACTCGTAGATATATATATTTTGATAATATTTTATTTAGATAATATAAAATTTTTAAAAAAAAATCAGGGTCAAATCCCCCCCCAAATGACGCCACTGTCCACGGCTATCATTCATTCCGTACGGAAGAAGGCACGCTATTTTTGCATAAAGCATTTTGTAATTAATTGTTTTATTTGTCTGGCTTCTCGCTTTCACCATTATCCTTCGTTCAGCCACTATAATTATTTTGATTTTTTTCGTTGGAGAGTCTGGCAAGGTAGAAAAGCAACACTCACCACTATCGCTGTGGTTAAGCGCTGCCAAGCGCGGCGGAAGCTCGGATTGGTGACCCCGAGCAATTAGCGTGTTGAATAACCCCATTAGCCATCCGTACCTTGTATTTAAAAATTTATCTAATAAATTCAAAGCCCTAAAAGGCCTCAGTAGTCAAAAAGGGTTTAAAAGAAATATACTATCTACCTTTTAAAATTTGCTTATATTTAAGAATATTTTGCCCGGGAGCCGTGGCTCAGTGAGAAGACATTAGCTTCTCGCACCGGAGTCCCGGGTTCGCTTCCCATCCCAAGCGAGAAAAATATATTTCATTTGATTTGACTACAAATCATTTGAAATAAATAGGGATGGGGTCTAAATGGCCTTAGATGCCGAGAAGGACCTTAAAAAAAAAAAAAAAAAAAATGAATATTTTTTTACTTTCTCTTACCTATGTATATATGTAATATATATATAGAGAGAAAGTATTGGTTTCATGTCAAAAATTCGATGTCGAGATTTTGATGGATCTTCACGTTTTGAGGTCCCCTGAATCCAAAAAAGTGGTTTTCGCGACATGGTCTGTCTGTCTGTCGTGTGTGTGTGTGTGTGTGTGTGTGTGTTCAATTTTAAGCATGAAGGAATTGGGCTATGAGGCTGAAATTTTATATATAAGTTAAACACCCCCGGGACCGGAAAAATAAGCTTTTAATCAAAATCGGCCAAAGAGTACTAGTACTTTACTGATGTACTTTTTCAGTTTTTTTCGATTTTCTCAAAATTCGCTCTAACGATTTTGATTAAAATTCAAAAATCAATTATTTTTTAGATGCTCTTTCAAATGTATATTCTCGTTTTGCTCTCGAAATTGTTCTGAAGCACACTTTACTCTTGTGCTTCATAGAGAAGATAGGAGAAATGGTTGCCATGGTAACAAAATATAAATATTTTCCCATGTTTATAAATTTGACATCTTTAATTCTAATCATATTGGCGGGAACTAAATTTTTGTCGACACAAAAAATCTGGTGTGACAAGCACAGAACACAACTTTCGATTACCGAAGGTAAGAGAAAGTTGTGTGCTGTGCGACAGTCACACCAGATTTTTTTTTAAATGTTTATAATAAAATTTTTTCTCCCAAATTATTTTGCAAATATTTTGATTACTAGGCCCTACTAATTTCTAAGAACCGAAATAAGTTTTCTTTTATTTGTTTATATCTCATTTCTTGTCTATCTTTCGGAATTCTCAATCATTGGGATTCCCTCAGACGATATGACCTAACAATGGCAAAAGACAAGTTTTGATGACATTTGCAAAGTAACCGGAAGCAATATTTATTTACACTAATCCTTTTAAGTAATTGATTACATATGTATATAAAATTAAGAAAAAAAAACAAATAACATATCAACATAGATGAATTAAACAAATTTAGATTGTTTATAAATTGCTTAATAATAATATTTGATCACTCGTTAAAAATGATTTTCACTCGTAATGAGATAGATGAGAGATTAAAGTAAACTTTTAATGTTTGTGTTTAGGTAAGCAAAGTTTTTGAAAGAAGAAAATTTATTTTTTTATTTTTAGGAGACATTCTTCTATTAAAATTGAAAGCATTTATTGATTGGTTTTTCATTTGTATGTTTCAGATCATCATAGCAGGATTAGGCCTTCCTTGGGTAGGCTACATTTGTGGTCTAATATTAGCCAAAGCATGTCGACAAGTTCCTGAGGATAGCTTGGCAATCGCTATAGAGGCCGGAATTCAAAATACGGGAATTGCTATATTTATGTTGCGTTTTTCACTCGGTCAACCGGAGGCCGATCTTACTACAGGTATTTATTTTATTAGGTTGCCGAATACTGGAAGGGATTCGAAAAAAAATGTTTTTTTTTTTTTAATTTTTTTCTATCGCAGCAACATTTTAATTTGACGCCTTATCTATTTAAGAGTATCGAAATACTTTTATTTAAACAATCAGCGATTACTTTTATTTTAATACAGTAGAGTCCCGTTAATCCGAACTAATTGGAGTCGATCGGATTATCGGGAAGTTCGGATTAACCGGAATTGTAAGCTTGAATTAGTTAATTTTGATAATAAAGTCGTATTTATAATGTTGTAAACCGTGAAACTTGTCGGTGATATTAAACTCTAAATAAATATTTCATAATATTTTTTTACTTTTAATTAAGAGAAAAAAGAAACTCATTAATTTGCGTGATGTGTTGTTGCTTATACTATTTCTCTATTTTTTATAATTCGTATTTTTTAATAAAATAAAGTTCCTTTAATGTCTAATTTTCATTTATATTTCTCTTAAAAAAAAAAAAAATCTTACGCAAAAAGAGTTCGGATTAACCGGAAGTTCGGATTAGCGAGGTTCGGATTACCGGGACTCTACTGTATTTTCAAATCTGTGTTTCTCTGTGTCGAATTTGAAATGCACAATTCGTAACTTTGATTTCAATTGTTTGTAATAATTTTGATAGCCAATAAGTTTACATATAGTAACACTGAGATTTATTTTATTTTATTTTTTTTGTATTAATATATAAAAGCTAATTAATTAATTATTATTAATTAATTAATTATTAATAATAATTAATTAATTATTAATATATATAAGCTCATCAACCTCTTAGCTTTACGGTTGAAAAACTTCCAAGGGACAGACGTTTTTGATATAAAACACAAAAAAATCTGCTAAATTGATATGGAATATTTTCTTTTTCTTTTATATATTAAATATAACAATAAAAAGACAGCAAATCCAGTATATTGTTGAAATAATTATTAATAAATTTCCAAAATATTACTTACCAAGGGACTGACAAATTGAGTGTTTACATGTTGATTTTCAACACAAAAATAACAATAAAAGTTGGATAACGCCCGGTATTTGGGCACCACAATGCCATCTTTACCTAAAACAGATAATTATTTTATCAACAGTGTATAATATCAGATATTTTTCAAATTTAACATAAGCCAGGGGACTGACGAGGTACGCGACTGAAATTAAAATCATTAACAATGCTTAATAAAGTATCTTAGATTAAATCAATATGGAGGTTAATCTTTAGAATAAAGTGCCAGCCCTCGCACTGACTGACTAGTTCACTCTTTTGACATTAGCTCAACATTCATGATTCTTTCGTTCTTCAATATATATTTTTACTTACTTTTTTGGGTTTTTTCTTTCTCCATTGTAATTTAGATGACAAAAACCTTGCGCATGACCTATTCTGATTGAGATAAGTAAAGAAATTAATTAAATAGATTTGAAAATATAAAAAATAATTTTATCGAAAATTGTTTATTATTTTTTTTTTTTAATAATAAATGATAAAGGAGCTAACTTCAGCTGATAATTGAAAAAAAAAAAAAACAAAGAATAATTTTTTTTTTAATCCGCCCCTGCTCAACATTCATTATTCTTTCGTTCTTTTCATTTAGGCGCGCTATTTGTTTTGTCACTAAGGCCGAGAATTCCCTAGTTTTTTTAAATTTTTTTTTAATCGAAGGAAACCGAACTGCAACCGAAGGACCGAAACAATTAGGTCGTGACCCCTGAAGTTGTTTTGTCACTAGTGTCGACTTCGGTTCGGTTTCGGATCGGTTCGGCTCGTCTCAGTTCGGTTCGAAACCATCCAGTTAGAAGCTATTCGGTAGCCCTTAAAAATAAATTTTCGGACCCTTCGGGCCCGAAAATTTATTTTTAAAAGCTACCGAATCGCTTCTAACTGGATGGTTTCGAACCGAACTGAGCCGAGCCGAACCAAACCGAACCGAACCGAAGCCGAGAATTCCCTAGTTGTTTTGAATTTTTTTCTAAAAATAAAAGAACCGAACTTAAAACCGAAGGTCGAGACCCCCTGCAAGTTGTTAAAAAAAAAAAAAAACGATTCTTACCTTATTCTGACCTCTCCTCTCACCATCCTTCTCGCAATCAAACCAAGATCCATACAAAATTTCAATACTTGCAATTTTCCATCCATTCCAGATTCATGCTTTCGATACAAATCGGTCAAAAAAAAGGAGATCAATTCTCTCACTCATTGTGGAACTTAGATAAATGATAATAAAAGCAAATGCCAGACAAAAATGGGAATTCCAGACAGCAAAAATGGCAAAATGGCCAAAAAAAATTTAATAAAAAAAAGCACAACACAAAATAATAACTCGCCCAGGAGATGAATGTAAAAATATATCTTAGAGGCCGGGGAGATGAATATTTATATTTATATTTATATATATATAGTGAGATTTATATTAAATGGCTTCTTATAAAAATGAAATAGTGAGAACGAATCATAAAAGAAGAACGAAAGAATCACGAATGAATCACCTCAGCGCCCTCTAGGTGGCCTGGCACTTTATTCTAAAGATTAGCCCAATATGGATAATAATGATATAAATCTAATAGTTTAAAATAAATTTGCATTTAAATGTTCACTTTTTTGAGCTGTTACACCCCAAGGGACCGACTTTTTTGGGTTAAAAAGACGAATATTTTCATTAAATTATTTTTAAATTTCAATATTTATCATGTCTACCCAAAAATTATTAACTTTTCTTATTACCTGATTGTTAAAAAAGTCAATATGTTTGGGAGTCATTGAATTATTTGCAATTATGCATTTTTGTAGAATGACCCATATATATATAAGCAATAACTTCTAGAATAAAATTAAATTAAATTATTTTTTTTTGATTTTCAGTCATTCCTGTCTCTGTGGCAATACTCACTCCGATACCTTTAATGATCTATTACGTATATATTAAATTAATGACAAGAAAACGAGGAAATATGGCACTGAATGAAGAATCACATCTCGATCCTATATCTAAAACAAGTGTACTTAAAGCTATATGAATTAATTTTTTTTTTTTTTTTTTTTTAAGAAAAAATTATTGTAAATATTTTATTATTTTTAAGTATCTATTCCTCTTTTTATAAATATAATTTATTATTGTTGATTTATGATTATGTGCAAAAAAATAATTATAAAATAATATAAATACAAATTTTTTTTTATATATTTTTTCTAAGATATTTTTAGAAACAAGCAATAAAATCTATTTTTTTTGATAAAATAAATTGCATTTCTTATTTTTGGACCAGATTGGGGAAGAAGGTGGTTTGGATGATCCGGGCTATTCTTAAGGATATAATTATAATTTCGAATTATTTCTTTATTTTTTTTTTCTGATTTCGAGGGGGTGGGGGTTTGCACTCTCATATCTTCCCCTGAGTAGGCTTACAACCTTGTTTTGGGTTGATTTTCTCGAATCTGAGGAAAGAAATTTCGTTTTTAGGATCTCAGAGCTCTCAAAAGAATTGTCTCGTCCCAAGACTCTTTCAGAACTTTGCTATCACTTCCAATCAGGACTTTATTATTTGGGATGTATCGATGGTGGCTGATTTTATATTTCATTGATTTTAACATTTCATTAAGCCCCAACACAATGGCAGGGGATTAGAGTGTGTTGACTGTATTATATTATACTCATAATGACATAGGCGTAGCCATGGAGGGGGGGGATTTGGGGCTTCAAACCCCCCTCCCCATGGAACCCAAGCCATGACTAGATATTTAATACAAATTATATTTCACATAGGGTAAGAGAAAGTAAAAGATAATAATTTACTCTAGCTAAAAAAACAAACCAAAATGATCTATAAATACCCTAAAATAATCTTAAATTTTTGAAAAAATTTCTTGATCCCCATCAAATATTTCTGGCTACGCCAATGCATAATGACATACTGAATTAGAGGGGAAGGAAGTGTCAGATAAGACACTTTTATTGGGCCAAAGCCAATCAGCGGATCAGGCATCTAGATTCAAACCAAAAGATCAAAAGACAACAGCTAAGGAATGGACATTCAAAACTGAGCTAATCATTAGATACAAAATTATATATATATATATCATGTGTTGGTCCATGAAGTAATTATGAAAAACATACAACCAAGTATTTATTAATTTAAATAAGCGAAAAAGGTAGCCATCGCCGGGAATCGCACCGCGGATCTGTCGATTTGTACTCAACATGCCCTACTACTGGACCACAGTACCGCATTCGGTTATTTAAATTTGATAGATCGCAAAGTTTTAGTCTACTAGCGCTAATCAAGCGTTCAGATTTCTCGGGGGGCGCGAACTAGATGGACCTTTTGAGATATCCTCTCAAGGGTGCATTAGCGGTGTTTGTCTAGTAGACTGAAATTTAGCGATCTATCAAATTTAAATAAGCAAATGCGGTAGGACATGCTGAGTACAAATCGACAGATCCGTGGTGCGACTCCCTTCGGTGGCTACCTTTTTCGCTTATTTAAATTAATAAATACCTGGTTGTATGTCATTAGTATCTTTTGGAACCTATAACCAGAAAATAAGTGCAAACTGCATGAAAGATCACTGCTGATTCGGGAAATACCTCAAACACTGAAAAACGACGAGCCTCTAAGCCCATACATTCGACACCCTTTTTTTTGGGGGGGGAGTACCCCAAGACTTCCCCCTCCCCTTTCGCAAACTGAAATCCTGGCTATCGCTACAGTGCCCACATGATATTAGAAAAAGTGGTGGGAGAGGTGAACGCAAAACTTCTCATTGAATCAATCAAACATTTATAAATTTTGGAACATAAAATACATAAGAATTTTTATTTTATTAAAAAAAAAATGATATTCTTATATTACAAGTAAATAAAGACCAGAGTGAATAACAAAAAGAAATTAATACCTGGCAGTAGTGCCGTAAATAGGGTATGAAGCGCCTGTGGCAAGCGTCTAACTTGCGCCCCCCCCCCCTATAATCCAGTGTTTCCTGACCGTTTTTTTGGCCAAGTTCCTCATCAATGATAGATATATCATTAATCTGTGATAGTACCCTGCTCATTTGCTCCCTCCTTCGTTCTCCAACTCCAGCCAGCGTAATTGGTTAAAATTGTGGCCTTCATGCCAACATAAATAAAAAAAGTTATTTAAAAATTTGTCAAAATTCCCTAAACATAGGGTTACCAAAATTTATATTCCACAAATCCTTTCTCACGTTATAATGACAGATAAATGAAATTATAAGTTAGCATTAAAAATAAAAGGAAATTGATAATATGATTTAAAAAAAAACGTGCAGGAGATGGATTTGAACTCGCGAAGTTTGGTTACGTGAGAATGAATTAACCTCTTTATCCATTCATTTCTTAATTGAAATAAGGAAAAATTAGCCATATAAGAAACATGAAATAAAAGAAGTATTAAAAAAATTTTAATATTCCACATATGATATATCATTTTTCATTACTTTTTATGCGGATTAATAATTGATAATCTAAATATCGATAGCATGCATAGTTTTCAAATAATTCAATGGCCAAACGTCAGATTGTTTATGCCTTGATGTAATTAAACCAAAAACTCTATCTAACATATGATACATGTCATTAATTCTTGAATTCCCCCTGATTCCAGAGAACTAAAGCCCTTTTAATTATATGATCTAATTTGGGAGTTATTGGCGATCAAAGTTAAGCTTATTTTCGACCTTAATGACATCAACACTCAATTCTATATTATCGAAAAAGCTTATTTAGCTTTGTCTGATTAAAACCAAATTTTTACCAGAGATTTATAATTAAATAATGAGTTTTTTTCTAGAGTTTCATTAAAATTGGAAAAGAAATAAATAAAATATTGACTATTTTGTAAATTGAGTTTTAGAATTTGGGATCTCAGTTGCAAGCCTAGACCCGGTTCATAGACGCGCTCTCTTTACCCATCGGGGATCGCAAATTCTAAAATTCAATTTACAAAATAGTCAATATTTTATTTATTTCTTTACCAATCTCAATGAAACTTTAGAAAAAAACTCATTTTTTAATTATAAATCTCTGGTAAAAATTTGGTTTTAATTAGACAATGCTAAATAAGCTTTTTCGATAATACAATAGAATTGAGTGTTGATGTCATTAAGGTCGAAAATAGACTTAACTTTGATCGCCAATAACTCCCAAATTAGATCATATAATTAAAAGGGCTTTAGTTCTCTGGAATCAGGGGGAATTCAAGAATTAATGACATGTATCATATGTTAGATAGAGTTTTTGGTTTAATTACATAAAGTCATAAACAATCTGACGTTTGCCCATTGAATTATTTGAAAACTATGCGTGCTATTGATATTTCTATTATAAATTATTAATCTGCATAAAAAGTAAAGAAAAATGATATATCATATGTGGAATATTAACATTTTTTTAATACTTCTTTTATTTCATGTTTCTTATATGGCTTATTTGTCCGTTTAACAAATAAATAAACTTTGGCTCAACCGGTTAATTGGTCCACAAGCATTCTATATTTTTTTCCATTCTCACGTAACCAAACTTCGCGAGTTCGAATCCACCTCCTGCATTTTTTTTTTTTTAATTCTTAACTGTTTTTTATACCTCATGTGAGGGGGAGGGAGAGGGGGCTGGCGTATTAATTTTTAAAATTTTATATTCAAAATAAAATTTAATTCCCAAAATAATAAAAACCTCGTGCAGCTCACAACTAGGTCGGTCCCCTTTGTTTTGCGCCCCCAGCCCAGTTGCGCCTGTTTTGCCACGCCCTCGTTACGGCCCTGCCTGGCAGTTCCACTTGTTTGTTTATTTGCCATTGAGATTGAATTTTAACTTTTTTAATTAATATTAAAATAAAATTTCGTTTATAATTTAAATTTCCGCGGTAGTTTAAAAATAAAGCCTGCGAAGCCCTCTTAAATTTCCATTCCCAACTAACAAGTTCCTGTCAAATTAGAAAAAAATATATATATATATATATTTATCAAGTATATAAACGTAATAATTCGTAGGAAAAGAAAGAAAGGAGGAAAGTGAATTGAAGTATGTCATTTATATTTTATTATACCCTTGATGACATTACAAATTCATTATATCTCTGGCCGGATTAAATTGTTATAACCTTCATATTCTATCTTTAAATAAAGCAAGGTAAAGAAAGCTTTAAGATTAAATAAGCACCTTTTTTTATATAAAATGATTTAATTTTTATTATTTTTTCACAGATATATATTCAAGTTGAATACTTCTTTAGGGACTAAATGAAATTATATCTTAATCAAGGTAATCATCGTCATTATTATCAAAATCAAAATTATACCTATAATTCTATCTTGAATTGTAATTTTATTGATTTTTTAAAATAAAATCTCGTGTAATTATAAAATAATTTGGACCGGCTCTAACCATATCAAGGGAAATAAAAATTCTGTTGGTATTTAATTCTCAATCAGATAGTTTTATTTATTTAAAGGAATTGATCAAAGGCATCCAATTGCCTTAAATGAATTAAAAGAGTAATTTAAAATTAACTATTTTTTTTACTTTGCAAATTTGAAAAAAAAGTTATTCAATTTTGTTTAAATTGATTTTAATCGCAATATAAATCATTCGCAGTGCTTTTGTTTTGTATATATATCTTCCCAAATCTGTTAAAATAAAGCATATTCATCTTAAAGGAATCAATAAAACAGTTTTTTAAACTTGATTGGATTATAATTGACAAAATCGTTGATGAGACATATCCTACTAGCAGATCATTCAATTAGATATACTTATTTTAATGGCATTTAGTATTTTGTATATTTTGATTGAGTCATTCGATATTCCCGTCCTTTTTGCCAGTATTTTTTCGAGAGGCTTTTGATATTTCCTCAGTCTCAACTTATTAGTCTTAATTCATTTCTGAGATGAATCTCTTTAGATTTTGTGTAATGAACTTGGCTTGTCTTGGACCTGGGTTTTTTGCTTTCTTCTTCCTTCGACCCTCCGATCTCCAATTGTGTCTTTTGTGACATCCTCTCGGGTTCTCTAATTTGCCCCCATCTGCTTCTTAACGTTTGGGCATTCCATACAATGCCCCTATCATTTTATAAAATGTCCAGGATAAACACTGTAACATAGCTATACCTATAATATTCAAAAATATAATGGTTTCAAAGATTATTATCATTCTCAAAAGCATAATGAGTTTGATATATTTTCGCATTCTTCAATAAAAATGACATAAATATAAAAAAATAGCAAAGACTAAATGTAAGGGAAATTTTTGTGTTTTATTAACCCCCTAAAGTGGTTGACAACAAATCACACTCTGTCATCGTAGTCTGTTTGATGTCTCTGCAAGAGCGGATCCAGAGGTGTTTCTCGGGGGGTGGGGGTAATTACCCCCTTTACCCCCCCCTCCATGTATCCGCCCTTGTGTCTCTGCAAGATCATCTAGCATAAGGTTGTTTAATGTGAACCTCTGCTTTAATATAATCCTAAAGAAAATGACTTCATTTATTTAATGATAAAATATATTTCATTACACAAAATCAATTGAAACATGTCTATTTTCATTGGAATTATCTAAAGGTTTTCATGAATAAATCTCAAATATTAGATCTCAAAACAGGGCCGGAACTAGGAGATTTTTTAGGGGGGGGCAAAATTTAATTTGCCTCCCCCTCCTTAAAATTTTCTATACAAAATTCATATCATTTTACCTTTTTTTAAGTAAATCTTTCAGGGGCGTATATATAAATTTTTTCGGGGGGGGGGGCTGATCTCAAATTTTTTTCTTCGCGGAACCAAATTTTCCCGTCCGAAAAAATATTTTTATTTTACCTTTTTTTTAGAGACGCCAAATTTTGGCCGCCCGGGGCACATGCACCCACTGCCCCCCCCTCCTAGATCCGGCCCTGTCTCTAAATCAATATACTAGACATGAGAAATTGCGATTTCGCAAATGCTTTAGCAGGAGAGTGAATGGAAAACAATGTTCTTTAAAAAATAAGCTACAATTATATATATTGTATAGATCTCTATCAATTTTGTTTTATCTCATTTTAAAATTCTATTTTTTCCTCTCTTTATTTAAAAATTCACTGTCCCTATTCTTTTCTTTTATATTTTAATAAAAAAAAAAAACAATTGGCCTTCTATTCGGGCTGATAATCACTGCACCAACCCAGACAGTGAGAAATTTAATTTCTGAACGCATGATACGATCTCTATGATAGTAAAAATAATTCAAGGAAAAAAAAAAGATATGAAAATATTTAAAGTTAAGATAAAATTTCATTCAATTGCAATGTGAGCTTTTTAAGTGAAAACACTTATTTGTTAAGGACACCAACATGACCGAGGTAATCGAAAATGACTATTTTTTGCTGGTACTATTTAATTAATTTGAATATAGAAGGGTTTCTGGGTTAAGGAAAAACGATGTAAATTGTGAAGAGATAATTCTAATGACGTAGGGGAAAATTGTAAATAATGTGTTTTAGACCTCACATATTTCTTCTTTTTCATTGATGATCTCGTCCATCGAGAATTTGGCCAATACCATTCTAGTTCTTAAATGTCTAATAATAATCAATTTTGTTAAAATCGCGATGGAATTTAAGTGTTGATTGGTTTAATGAAAATCCCTTCACTGAGGAGGAAAATGTAAATTTTGTCCCTTCTTCTCGAAATAATTTCGAGTGTTTCACCCGTCTTCACTTACCCTCCCCTCTCCTGAGCACACACATAATAAATTTAATTGCAGAAAATAAATTAATAAAACGTTTTGCAATGTACATACATAAAAAAAAAAATGAAAATTTTGTTGACACTGATGTAAGTAATTATTTCGCTTATATAATCAGTGAGTACATATTCATTTAGTCTTATTATAATAATAAAGAGACGAAATATCATTCCTAATTGATCAAAATTGAATATGAAAGAACTTTAAATATTGTCCATCATGAATTGTACAAAATTTTTTTTTTTTTGAATATGAGTTCATTCGTATTATATATTTGTCTGACTGTGATTGAATTTTATCGTAAAGGTAAAATTAATTCGTTTGTCTTAAAACTATCCGTTTCAATTTAAATTGGACAGATTCTAATCAGGATCCGAAGCAACTTTGCAGCCAGGAGATTAAATAAAAAAATATATTTTATTGGCCGACGTTTCGGTCTCCGCGACCTTCATCAGGGCAAATATTGTTAACTATACACAATATTAGGTATTTTAATGTCTATTGTAATAATATACAATTTATTATTAATTTGATATGTACAAAAATTATCATTTACTTACTTATCATTGAATCGGGACCCCAACTAAGCAAGTAAATGATAATTTGTGTACATATCAAATTAATAAGAAATTATATATGATTAAAATAGATATAAAATACCTAAGACCGTGAATAGTTATTACCAATATTTGCCCCGATGAAGGTCGTGATTGGCGATCGAAACGTTGGTGAATAAAAATTAAATAAAATATTTTTTTATTTAATCTCCTGACTGCAAAGTTCCTTCGGATTCTGATTAAATCTCCACAGCCATAAAACATTAGTTTACTTGAGGACAAATTCTATTTTTTTTTACTAATCTTGAGAGATGTTTTAAGAAAATTATCAATTTTTTCATTTCATAATATTGCAATGTATATTAACCTATTAGGAAGTTTCTATTGTTTAAAAAAAGAATCAATCATTTTTTTCATTGTTACTAAAATTCAATTAGCCCTCGGGGCTTGGTGTAGGGGTTAGCGTGCTAGCCTCGTATACCAAAAGTCGCGGGTTCGGACCCCAGACAGTCCGATGATTTTATTTAAGCCATTTGGATACTAAATGGGTTAAATAAGAATGTCTGGACCCGACGAGTATCGTTTAAAGTCTTAAATGGCCCAAGTTGCGAAAAGACTGTGTATGAATGTGAGTGTGAATGAGAAAAAAGTGTGTTAAAAAAAAAAATTCAATTAATTCAATTTTTATATAATCATAAATGAAATCTTTATCAAAAATTGATTCAATTCCTATTTTAAAGATTTTTTTTAAGAAAATAGAACAATAGGCCTAATCACTAAAAACATTCTGTTGGTTCAACATACAGATATAATTTTAAATTCGGCGCCTTTTCTCGTTTGCCATCATTCTCCACTTTCGATATTGTTACGTTCGTTTTGGCATAACGAGCAATTTCTTTTCTCTCTAGAAAGTATCCTGTCATTGCGTTTATAAATCTATTTTTCCAAGTTTTACCAAGAAATTTTAAAGCATCTCTGCCAGAGTAAAAATATTCTGGTAAGTCAATTGATTTATTCATATAAAAAATCGATTAATAAGATTTATAAAATAAAATGTTACCGTATTACCTATGATATGAATTATAATTTATATTTAAAAAAAAAACTTTGGTAAATTTAATTTTATAAATCAAATCTAGATATTAAAATTTGTATAAATTTTTTTTTTTTTGGACTACCTATCTAATCTCTTATCTAATGTTTTTTTTTTTATTTAGTAATAAAAATTCATAAAAAAGAAGATGCTTATGCATTAGTTTATTTTTTTATATATTAATATATAAGATGGCCATGAATTTAAATATAAACATTTCCGGGAATGTTTGTGGAACATTTAACTCTAAAATAAATATTTTTTTCTTAGTCGGTGTCTACGATAAGGAATAAGAAAAGAGGCTTGTATGTGTGTATCAGTTTGAATTGTCTCAGGGCATATACAGTAATTATTTATTCTGGATGATAAGGGCATCATCGTTTGTCTGATAAGTTGTTATTTGGATTATTTATTATACTATGGATCCAAAGAAAAAAATACAACTTGTACGTAAAAATAGTGGTATAAGTATATCGAGTTCGTCAAGTAATAGAAGTGAAAATCTCCCTTTTGCATTTAACTATCCAAATTTGCGCAATTATGGCAGTTTGTTCTCATATAATATATTTAGAGCTTCTAGTAAACAGGTATTTATCTATTTATTAATTTAAAAGTATATTCTTCTCATTTTAAACAAAAAAAACCCCGTCATTCGTCACTTTACTAATTACAGATTAGAAATGTCATCTCCATATCGCGATTTCCAAGTGATAAACACAAATTCTTAATTGTCGAGTCAAATAATAGAGCAGTCATTGTTGGAATTGTTGGAAAAAAGAGACTATAATTTGGGACTATCCAAATTATAGTCTCTTTTTTTCAAAAGACAACCCAATATAGTGCAAAAATTTTAATTTAATTTACCTGGCCAATAAAATTGGAACCGCAATCTAAATTTATAAAATTAATTAATTTAAATTCAATAATAATATTAATATAAATAATTAGCCAATTGTTTTTTTAACAATATATAATTATTTAATTAAAATTTATTTTAATTTTTTTAATCTATTCAATAAGTAATTGTAGAAAATTGTTTATTGGACATGCCTGGTCTAGAATGTTATTCCTTTTATATGAACCCCTGTTGCTTAGAGTAGAGGTATTTGTTTCGCTTCATGTCCTAAGTTCAGTGATTCGCTTCCCATCCAAAGCATTTATAATTTTCATTATGGTTATGGTTTAGATAAATAACTCTATTTTTATACAAACATAAAAACACTCGATTTTTTCCCCCTTTAAATATATTTTAACCGATCACATGATCATTTTTATAAAACTTATCATATTTAACTTCTCTTATCAATTATCGAGAAAAAATAAATAAATTCAAGTGATATAATTTTAAATTATAACTATACTTACCTTGATTTTTATTTCCACTTTTAGTCTAAATTTTTTATCTTATTATTTTTTCCCCCGTGCAGGCATGCTATCCATGAAACAAAAAGAAACTAAATCATTTGTTTAATTTTCTTAATCTTAAAGTTCGTTATCACTCTGATCTCCTCTCCTCCGTCGCAGTAGTGAGTGTGTTCGTTATCACAATTCATGTGTGCCATACAATGATGGTGCTTGGAGAATGAAAATTCTCTTTTGCAACGAACGCCCTTATTTTAATATTTCCTCATCAGAATGACAGCCAAAGCGGAAATTTGGAAAGCGCAGATTCTAAATCCTAAGGTACCATTTCTCCATCCTATTTTTTCCGATTTTTTTTATTAGGTCTAGGCGTATCTAAATTCAAATTTATTTTTGATATTATTTTGTTTATTTTTTCTTCTTGTTATCAAATCTATATTAAGATATATTCATTTTTTTTTGTGATTTACGTCAAATATTTCTTAAACAAAAATATTATAGTCTAGCTTAAAAAATAACTAGACATCAAGCGTTTTTGAAATTCTTTAATAGTGCTGGAGTTAAAAAAAATAACAAGCAGCCAATTTTAATTTATTTAATTTAAAGAGCTGACTTTTCAGCTCCCCAGGTCTTCAAAGATGCATACACATACAGTATTAAATTATAATAGGAGAATGGATATGTCAGCAAATTAGTAATTTTATTAAACTACTATCTCCATCCTCCTATTATAATTGCATCACAGCACATTTTCAAGTTGAACTTATTAAATTTCAGCATATTAAATATTAAATACTCAGCTGGTATTAATCAAAGTGTGTAAGTTTAACAGCTTTGCTGTGATCAGATCACGTCCATGTTGTCGCTGTTAAACTCTACATTTTTAATAATATATATTATCTATTAAACATGACATTGCATTAGAGCTGTTCTAAAATTAATGTGTTTTTTTTTTTGTTAACACATGTATGCTGATCAGGACCTGGGGCCAGAGAGCGTTAAATAAAATTGACTATAAAAGTCTTGGATTCTTTCTGACTCCTTCACCATTAAAATATAATTAAATTAACAAAATCCGTGGTTTTTTCTTGGTCAACTCACTCAAATTGAATGCTCTTCAAAAAAATTACTGATGACTTTTGTTGCTGGACCAACCGTTAAGGAGTTGTAGGTGTTAATAGTCGAATTTAGGAGAAATCGATGAACTTTGACCTTCTGGCGGGCTAGGTAAACATTGTCCAATCGGTCTAAAATTTTGTTGGTAATTTTTACTTAAATAAAGGAACAAAATGAGGGGTACGTGTTTTTATTAGTAAAAGAATTTGATTTTCGGTTTAACTGTGGATTATTTGTAAAAATTATAACGTTTCGGCCACTCATTCTGTGGACTTCTTCAGGTACAATTCAGCTAAGATTATAAAGGTTGTTACATCTGTGGCAATCTCAATTGAATAAGTTGATTCGTGTTTTTAGATTTCTGGCCTCACTTTTTTTGGACCACCCTACTGTACATGTATATTTTTATATGGTTTTCGGCAGGCGTTTTCAGTCTTATCCTGAGGCTTTTATTAACAAAGATCTTAATGGCTATTGTTCTTCTCCTCGGCTTGACTCTTGGCGGTTCTTTTATTGATTTCTCAATTAGATTGAATTTAAAACAATCCACAAGAATACAGTACATGTTTTCATTTTTTTTTTTTTTTTTTTGTTATTTTGCCAAGTTTCTACTTTTCTCTTTGCTATAAAAAAACATTAAACTTATTTTTTTTGCTCAATATCTCTCTCACCAGCCATGTGATTGTGCATAATGAATAGCGCGATTGAAATTAATGAATGTAGAGAGTAAATAGCTTAATTACTCAAACGTGTGTATGTGTGTGTGTTCACCCTTGCACTTTTGTGTTGTTTTTTTTTCTCGAACGCAAGCCGACGACGACGATGTTTTAATTCATGAAATGAGTTGCCAAGCCTCTGACTATGCGTCCGAGTCTGAGACTTAATTTGTGATTCGATGCGTCTTTTCGTTGGATGCAGTGCTTAGGGAAGTTTCTCTTCTTTATTTTTTTTTCTCTCTCTCTCCTCAATGATGTTTTGTTTTTGTTGTTTGTTAATTGATAGACAAAATGAAACATCTCAACAAAGCATACCTTTTTCAGGTAGATTCTACTCAAATACTTTGTAAATTACATTTTTCTCTATCATAATATAAGGATTAACTTAAACACAAATTAGGGTTAAACTCACTTTCATTTTTCATAATACCTTTTCAAAAAAATTCTATTTGTTCAAGGGCTGTCTCTCTTTATTTAACTGCCTCTATATCCAAACTGGGAGGCGCGGACTAGTCAAAGGGGAGGCGCGAATATTAACCACAGTGAGCAATTTTCCAAATGATTGCTAAAGTTATAAGAAAATATTTTTTTAAAGGCCTACTTAAATAAATTTAAAAAAAAACCTAAATTTTAGTCTATACACAAAATTTGCGTGGATACAGAATCCATTTATCGACGAAGATGATCAATTTGGATTGACAAGTATTGAGAAAGAAAAATTGATTGAACTATCTTGTAATTCTTCATTAAAACAAAAATTTCTCTGGATTAATTTTGGCTGAATCTTCACACAGAATATAATACTTTGTCAAACAAAGCTTTAAAAGTACTGATACTTTTCGCAACTTTATATTTTATGCAGGATTTTGTGCATTAGCTGCAATGAAATCGAAATCTCGAGTTGGTTTAGTTGTAGAGCAGCTCTCTCGTCAATAACTCCGGGATTTGATAAACTTTGCACTAGAAGGCAATAATAAAATATTGTTATTCTTTGGGAGGCAGCATAACATTAAATATTTTTAAGGGAGGCGTGATAACATCAAGTTTGGAAACCACTGCTCTATATGGAGAGTCTAAATACCCCACGTGGATGTTCTCTTTTTTTGTTCCTTCATATTATTTGATTTTTATTATTATAACTTTTATTTTAAGGCTTTCCCTATAAATTACGCTTCCTTTTATCTTCTAGTACACAAAGTATACATAGAGAACAACAAGAAGTGATTCTTTATATAACAAGATTTGTCAAAAATTTGGAAATTGCAAATTTTTTAGAGAGAAATTCTAAGATGGGTCTTGTATTTCTTCTTTTGTTCTATGAGACAGAACTGTGTCAAGGTGACACAGATGTAAAATTTCCTCTTTCCACTGGCGGTCTTAGGATTTACTTAAATAGGGACAGGCTCGAAATTTTTGGTTCAGGAGGGGCTGAAAGGTAGTGGCGCATTCAAAGAGGATTGATTATATTTATGACATTAAGATCAAGAAGATTGGACGGAAGCTTTCCCGGGAAAAAACTTTATTTGTTGCCGACGCTTCGAGAGCTAGTCGCACTCATCCTCAGGGCACGCACAATGTGAAAATAACATGCCGTACAATTACACCTGTACTTATTTCTGACAAATGAGGATGAGTGCGACTCGAAACGTCGGCAACAAAATATAAAGTTTTTTATTATACCTAACTGTTATTCTCCAACCCCATATAATATTAATATTTTTTTTTGACCAAAGGGGGGGGGGGGGCTATGAAATAACACTTTTAGTTTGACCCCCCCTATGGATGTGTGTGATTTGTTTTTGCACATCCATCTAATTTAAATTTAAAATACAATAAATGCGTTCATCACTGACATTTTATTCCCCCACACGCACACGCAAAGGGAAAGAGTGATTGATTAGTTTGCATTTATAATTACTCAGAGTTCTCTATTCATTGAGTATTATTATAACATGTACATAATGACATAATTAACTTTATCTTTCTCTCTGTTTATATTACAAACAATTGAGGGAGAGATAGAGGGGGGGGGGCGTTTTTATAATGCAGAGCCAAGTAAAGGTTATCAAAATGAAGCCACTAATAAATTATAATATGCATTCACAGGATCCCGGAATAAATTGAGAATTTTTATTTCATTAAATGCAAACTATTCATTTCTTCATCTTTTTCTTTCTATTTTCATAGCTATATCATCATTTTTATTTATATTAATATGCATTTTCTAATAGGTATTTTAAGACTTTTGTTACACGTCGAAAGAGTTTTTTTTAATATGATATTTTTTTACTTTTTCATAATAATAATCATATAAAACTTGGACTTTTGAGATTTTGAAGATACTCGACGTTTTAGATTTCTTTGAAAAAAAAAAATTTTTTTTGAGCTAGACCGATGAAATTCTTCCTCGTTATTTTTGAAAACTGAATAGCTTTCGAGATAATCTTCCATTTCTTGCTCCTGCCATATTTCTGAAATTCTTACTTTTTCTCATTGAATGTGATCACTGGGTCTTTTGAAATTCATGCATCATTTTCAAAGGAAAAAGGTTGGGTAGCGGCAGCAAAAAAATGAAATTCTGAAATCTGAATCGAATGTCGAATATCAATCACATTCTTTTTGCTGAGAAGCGATTGAGATTTGGAAGTGTTTTCAGGAAATTCCTCAAACTTTTTGAGTTATTAATTGCTAAATTTCTCCCAAAGAAAATGTAGAGAGAAATATTTATGTATTCTTTGCATTTGTGTATTCTATGAATGTAAATGTAGGCACTGGATTGGAATAGTAATAATTTTTTATTCATAATTAAGAAAATGCAGCTGCAATATTAGGGTAAAAGAAAGAAAATTAGACTTTTAGTCTCTAATAGATTCGACAAATGTATGACATGATATTAAATAAATTACTTATGCAATCTCCTTGAAATTGCCTTTGATCTTATAAACTAACAAGGGGACCCTTTTCAATTCAATAAAATTTTCTTTACTAGAGGTCAAATAAACAAAACTATTAAAAAAATTCAGACCAAATTAAGAATATGACCTATATACGTATTTCGTTAGGTTTTTTCCTTTATTTATTTATTTTTTTTCTTAAATCTTTTTGTTCTTAAACTTATATAAGAAGTGATTTCATTCGTGATGACTGATTCTAAAAAAATTCTGAAATCCTAGAGTTATTATATTTATATAGAGTTATTGTTTTCTTAAGATTAGTAAGATATGTATATCAAAGAAATATACTTAAAGCTCAAACAAAAAAAAATAATTTATTGAAATTTTTTCTATAACTTTATACTCGGTCATTCAGAAATTTCGTAGGAGAAAAAATCTGCTGTGACTGTTCTCACCATATTTTTAGTGTCAGACAGTACATTTGAATTCAAGATTCAAGATCTAACATTTATAAAGGCTCCTGGAATATAGCACAGTAGCATTGTTGCCTCTTGTGCTAAGATCAGGGCCCTATTTCATAAAGACTGACAATGCGACAATTGTCAAAAATTGACATAAATTGTCAAGCTTACACTATGATATTTATTTTATTGTCAACTGCTAAAAAGCAGTTCAATTACAACGATTGTCAACACGTTTCATAAAAAAATTGTCAGTTAATACAAATTTGTCACTTTTTACTTCCTTCTATCCAGCCCTTGGCTGCTCATTTTTATTTTTTAAGTAATGTCCAATTGGACCGAAACTAACGGAGCCGAAGCCGAGAAAGTTCTCTAGTTGTTTAAAAATTTTTTTTTTCTAAACAGGCTTAATCTCAACCTGTCCGAACCCGGCAAGGGAAGAAAAATATATATATATTCGGGACCACTGCAAGTTGTTTTAAATTATATTCGAATCCCCTAACGAGAATTCTTTAAGTTCCTTGAGTTGCTTTAATATTTGTTTTAAATATAGGCCTAGTTTTTGAATAAATAAAATATATATAAATTAATGTCACCTTCATATTTCTTCTATATTTTCGTTATTTTTATATATATCTGAATCAAATTGTCTTTGCCACCTCTATTTTTGGCTAACAAAAAGAATGGAGAGAGAAAAAAACGAAAAAGTTACCTTTCATAAAAAAAATAATCGACATCATATTTAATTCAGGCTTATTTTCATTTATTTAATTTATAAATATTTTAATTAAATATTATATTACCAAATAAACAAAGCATTATTGCAAATTAGATTATTTTTTTTAAATATTTCCTTTTAATCAATTCGATGTAAATAAATGTGAATATATTTTAGGTTAGGTCCGACGACACAGCTTTTAATGCCTGTCAGAATTTTTCTACAATTGTCAAACAAAAAAAAATTGTCCCGACAATTCTCGTTTCAAAAACAAAAAGTGACAAATTATTCGTGACAATTTGTCAAAATTCACCTATCAGCCTAGAAATTTTATGAAACCAAAAAGTGACAAATTGTCATGACAATTTTACAAAAATGTCATTTTTTTACTTGACAATTAAGTCAAGAGCGGATTTTTATGAAACAGGTATTTGACAAATTGTCACCTGTCATTGTCAGCTTTATGACCTAGGTGTCCAATAAGTGACAAGAAAATATATATAATTTGCATTAAGCAGCTATATATATATTTTCTTGACACTTATTGGGCCCTGAAGATGGCATCTATCGAGACCGGAGCGTCGGTCCAATAAAATATTTAAAGAAAAACTTTGACTGCCAGTCTTCATCTATAAATTCCTATTAATCCTCCCCCTCCCCCTGCTCTTAAAGAAATCTCATAGCATATTGATTATTTAAATTTTTCAAAATAATTTATTAATGTTGATTTTTTACGGAATTTATGTTCTCATCAATCTAATAAATCTTATTTTATTATTATTTTAAAAAAATATTTGTTTCATTCATTCATGCATACTTATCTTCTCTATGAATGAAATAATTTTTTTGTTTTATTTTTAAAAAAATCAGTTCTTAAAATAAATTTGTCAAACTAAATATCTTTTCACTGATTCATTCGTTTTCTTCTTCTTTTATAATTGAAAAAAAGTTCTTCCTGCAGATCTTATAATGTCTGAATTCATCATTGATAGATAAAAATTATAAGATGTAGACATGGACCCTCAAATTCCCTCAAATAAATTTATACAGTAAATTTTTAGTTTTTCACCTATAATGTAAAAAATAACGTTCAGAGCCGGTTTTACTTCTTCAATCCGTTTAAATTACATCCCTGTGCCTCTTTCTCTTACTTTCGGAAGTTGTGTGTTGTGCTGTTCAGATCAGATTTTTTGAAGAAATCTAAAAATAATTTTAGACTGAAATGCCAGCTTTTGATGCCCCACTCTCACTTCATTTTATTTGATTTCGCCCGACAGTACAAAAATATGATTTGATGGAGGAATCTTGTCAATCACATCATCAAAAGATGTCCAGGCATTAAGCCGGTCGAAATATATACATGTATCCATCAAAGGTTGGCAAAAAATTTGTTTTCTTTCAACTTTGAATACCCCATCAGACTTTAATTTGAGTCATCTATTTTGAACTTGAAATAAATGAACAAGAAGAGAACTTGATCCTTTTAATTAAGAGAACCAAATTATATTTGTAAAATAAATATAGTGGAAATCATTTCTAGCGAGATCGTACATAATGACATATAGTCTATATATATCTAGCGGCGTATCTAGCTTTGAGGGGGGGGGGAAAAATAAATAACGAATCAGAAGATCTTTCCATTTTGATTCTATTCCCAGCTGTTTTCAAAACCGAGCAAATTTGTTTATTTTCTCAGGAATTTGTTTATATTTATGTTTTTTAATGACACCTGTATGATTTTGTTTTGATTTTCTTTGTTTTAGAAAAATGTCGTTTTCTTCTGTGATTATTTCAAAAACTATTCAGTTTTCGGGAAAATATCAAAGAATAAAAACTTTTTAAAATAGAGTATTTTATTTCGACGGGATGCAAATGAAATTTTATTTAAAAATTGTAGACATTCGTTCATTCATTCACTAAATCTCGGGCGGGAATGGGCGGGTTTGAAAAAATTCCGGGCGGGCTCGGGCGGGCCTGAAGAATAAAAGCCCTTTCATTTTGAGAAAATCGAAAAAAAAACTGAAAAACTACATCAGTAAAATACTAGTACTTGTTGGCCGATTTTGATTAAAAGTTATTTTCACGGTCCCGGGGGGTGTTTAACTTAAATATAACATTTCAGTCTCATAGCTCAATTCCTTCATGCTTAAAAAATTTTGAATTCCAAAAAATTAAATATTAAGGCTTATACGAATCCTGAGTAAATCTCCACAGCCATAAAACATCAAATTAAGGCTTATATATTGCAAAATAAAAAAAAATTTTAATTATAAAGCCTCCATATACGTTATTTATTATTTTTGGAAGTAAATTCATTTAAAATAGTAGAATTCAAGTTGTAATATAATTTTAAAAGAAAACAATCAATTTTTTAAGACAATCGATGAAAAGAATATGATAAAATCACATTCGCTGGGCTATATCTTAGAGGCCGTAGGGCGCCTATGCCGGTCTCGGGGGGCGCCAAGGGCTCAATGCGCCTGGGGCGGGGGGGGTCGAGCCCCCCTCGCCCCCCCTGGTTACGCCACTGTATATATCTATTTGAAAAAATAAATAACGAAATCAGAAGATCTATCTATTTTAATTCTATTCCCGCTGTTTAAAAAACAAGCAACTTTTAGAAAAATTCCACCCATAAGTTCCAGCCAGGAACTTTGAATGAATATTTCTTAACAATGGCAGATAGACGGTTATAGTGACCGAAAAATGCCGCCCCAAGTTCCAGCCTAACCCCTCTTTAGGCATTGGGTATAACCACGACCGCCTTTAATGATCCTCTTCATGGTCGTATGTACGATTTCCACTGTAAATAGAATTGAAGGCAATTCGCTACTTTTGACACAAAACAGTAAATCATTTTGGCTGCCTAAATTCAAGGCAAAAGTCTTCCTTGGGGATTATTAGTGACTATTCTTAGTAAAAAATTTCCCAGAGTATGAGTAATGTCAAAGTTTATGAAAATGGTCAAAATTCATTTTATTGGAATATGAACTATTCTATTCATTTATGCATTCTATGCATTTATTTTTCTAAAAGCTGATCTTTTTAAAGCAGTGGGAGTAGAATTAAAATAAATATAATAGATCTTCTGATTTCGTTGAATATTTTTTCAAATAGATATGATTAACATATTCATAAGATTATTTATTGTGTGGACAAATGACAATAGAAAATAAGGCCATGGGGAACTTTTGACGATTCACTACAAATACAGTGATACCTTGTATATTTCGGCTACGATTAGCCCCGAGGGGAGGGGGTATTTTATTTTTCTTGACGTTTGAGGTTTGATCCCTTCGAATCGATCAATCAGACTAATATTAAAATTTAAATTGTACATTTTGCCTTGTCTGAGGAACTTTAAATGAATTGTTTCTTAAAAAAATAACAACTCCTCATGGATCATGCTTTTTTTAATATCATTTCTAACAAAAGTTTTGGTTGATGTTGAAAGACGAGTTGTGTTCCAATTCTGTTGATTTTCTCCTTTTGCCAGCTTATCAAATTTATGAGAAAAAATTGATTTAGTTTTAAATTGGCAGGCGAGTATATCTCGCCCCTTTGGTTCTCTAGTTGCTGAACTCTTAAAGATCACATCACCCTGGCTATCCCAATGGGCAGTGAAACGCCAACGCCTAGCGGCGGCCCGGCAGATAGACGTCGCCGTCGTGGAATGTCCTTTCTACATTTACATATTCCGGAAGCGAGTGCCTGGGCAGCGGCAATTGCAACTCCTAACATCAACGGCTCTCTCACTGCTCAATTAGGACATAATCATTATCCCTCACTGCCGTCTTTCACCTTTACGGCCCCCGTTGATGAAGATGTCACATCCAGTGGCAATTCCAGTGCAGGGATTAGTGACAATTTCTTCTTGGGCCCGGGACGGAAATTCCATTTCGGCGGTCTTCGGCGCATTTCCCAGACGGTAAAAGGCGCGCTTGACCGACGACATTTCTGCTCTACTTGTCTCTAACTTCTGGGAACGCATAATAGATATTTTTTGTAGTCTAATCTTTTGAAATATTTTTTTTTTTTTCTAATTAACTTTGATTGATTGATTAAGATTTTGGTTTATTACTCGATATAATTGATATTTTTTTTTTTATCAACTAACATTTATATATATATCTAAAAAAATAATCGTAAATCTACATATCTAACGTAGTAGTTGAATGAAAGTCTAACTAATATAACAGGCAATTGTAAATATAACTATATATAAGAATAAAGAGGCCTCACAAAGAGAGGTTAATTTTCTGCGTCGGGGATGCAAAGAAATCCAGATTTCATTTTATCACGTAGATTATTTTTGCTCCAAATTTTACTTTTTAGGGCTAATTTTTTCCGGCAAATCCCTTTTTGAGGTTTTTATTCCCCCATCCAATCTGCTATTCATTGTACCTGCACTGGCCAGCTGGCTATAGTGCTGTGAATGTTGTTAAGTTCAAAATCGAAACTATCCAAATTGTCTGTCAACCGATCATCGACACTATTCCTTAAGATTTAAGATGAAGGCTTATAACTGTATGATGAACGTCAAACAATTTTCGGACTCGACGTGCGATTGACTTTATGCACAATTCTTCAGGTTTTTTTAATGCGATGCAGGAATGAGTGTGTCTGGCTTTATTCGCTGTCTAAACTGATCTCCGATTGCCCCTAAAATTTTGATTGCCGTTGATTAAGTATGCGGAGGTGAAAAATTCGGGGCTTTTCAGTACAAGAGTACTCAATCATTTTGGATCATTCATCAAAATATAAATAAAAGTGTTCATAAATCCATATGAATTATTTTGTATATTTTTATTATCTTTATGCAAATTTCCCCCTGATATTATTAATGAAGGAAAATTCCTTAAGATAAAAAAAGATCTAATAATCTTTGAAAATATTAATTATATAAGATTTTAATAATATATTTTATTCATAATTTAATAATTCATATTTTTTGGTTTCAGAATCTGCAACGAAGTGAATCGATGGTTTCTCTATGTTATCGTAATTTAATAAATTTCATTGAAGACAACAACCTTCAAGGACTTAAAATTTTTTTAGAAAGTAAAAGAATTGCAGTAGATGATCGAAATGAGGTAGGTCTTAATTTTTAATGTAAAAAAATAAGATATTTTTTTAAGAATCTCCCCTTTAATCTCAAAGCTGACGGTATCCGAAAAATACCTTCAATGAAAATAAACCTACCATAGAAATCACTTCACCTCTAAAACCAAAAGTATTTTCCCCTCCATCACAACAAAATGCAATGTTTTGAATGAAAGTTTTCCTTTTTCGGCAACTTTAGGTTTTTATACATTATACACTTTAATTATAAATTTAATGACGTTCCACTTGTCCTCCAATTTCTGGCAGGAGTTATTTTAACGCACTCATGGATGATGTAGAATTACCAAATTATGCACTAACAAGAAAGAGGATTCCTTTATCTATTTTGCCATCTTGATCCAAGCACCTCTCAGTTACTAAAAAAATTCTTAGGGCTGGTTAATATACTTTTCACTTACTCCTCCTCCATATTAAAAAAAAAGAATTCACTAACCTCATAAATGGACACTAGGGAGGGTTATTAATTAAATGGTTACCTTTGGCCCTCTGCCACTAAATAAGAATCGAATAGATCAAAATTTGATTTATCTCTGACTACATTTGATAATTTAATTTCTATTTTGTAGAATGGCTCCACTGCACTTATTATCGCTGCATCCAGAGGAAAATTGGAATTTGCTCAAGAGCTCGTCAATCACGGGGCCGATGTTAATGCAGAAGATGGGGTAATTATATTAAATATAGAAATTCTCATTCATTTATTATTTTTTAATAATATTTTTTGTTATTTCTAGGATAACTGGACAGCTTTACAATGCGCTTCTAAAGAGGGCCACACTGACGTGGTCCAATTTTTGCTCGATCAAGGAGCAGATATTAATCATCGCGATTTGGTGAGTTTTATTTTCTTAAAAAGAAAAAAAGAAAAAACCAAATTAAAAAAAAAAAAAATTGGGAGAAATGACTACCGGTAACAAATTAAAATGTGAGCGATGTTGGGTTACATTTCAATTTCCATAAACTATATCTATAAATGGCATACTTCTTCTTAATAAATTTGTTAGTTAATAAAAATAGAACAGACGTTGATCAAAATTTTAGTTCATATTTGGATCCGCTTACAAGTTTGACAAGTCCGACAGTAACATCTAATCTATTGATAATAGTTCAATGTCAGATGAGCTGTAATATAATCTCTCAAAAAATGATGTAATTTGTCTTTTGGATGATAATGGGTTTTCATTTCGCACATTTCATCATCAACGATATGGGTATCTAGAAGGGACTAAGTGAAAAGTCTGAATGTAGGGATAAATTTGATTATTAAACTAAAAATTTCGTCCTCGGTTGAGACCATCTTCAGAGCTATACCATAGCATGGATAAGGGCGAATTTTAGAATTACAATGTCATTTTACTCATGAAAATTAATATGTTAAAATGACTTTGTAATTTTAAAATTTGCCCTTATCCTTGTTATGTCATAGCTCTGAAAATGGTCTCGACCGAGACCGAAACGTTAGTGTTTACACATGGGCCTTAAATAAATGAAATAAATGCTAGCTGCTTTTATTTTCTTTATATCCTGCTATTCATCAATGTAAAAAAATAATTATAATTTCATTTCCAATTTGCCTGTCTGGGGGTGTATAAATTTCTTGATTAACCAAATGTATATTTATATTAATTGTCTGAAACCTGAACTGATTAAGGAAATGCGAAGATCCGACATAGACGAAATCACCTGGCTAGACGCGCTGCCCGCCGAAAACATTTTCAGCCTTCAATCAACATTCAATGCCAGTTCCTAGTTATAGTTTATGACGAAATGGAAGACCTTACCACTCGAGACGTATAGCTTCCTGGGAGCCCTGTTGAGAAATAATATGTTAAAACTCCCCAATAATTTAAATATTTAAATCTAACCCAAAATATATCCTCCACAAAGGCTGTAGCCAGAAGGAGGAAAGTATGTATATATGAATTTCTGTTATTTATTTAAAATATAGAGAGAATATGAATTTTGCAGATTAAGTTTGATGCAAATGTTCAGTCCTGGTCGAAATGGTATATTCACAGATAATTTTAAAAACAAGGTTGAATATTTGTTTTAATAAATCCAAGAGACCTAAGAGAAAATTATTATTATTATTATATCAAACAGCCAGTTTATTTAATAATTTATTCGAACATTCATCAAATTGCCGAGAGGTAAAGAAAATAAACAAATTAAGAATCACATGACCCTTTCCTGTCGGTTTTATCATTAAATAGCTGAATCAAGACAGAAAAAAAAAACTGGCTCTGTTTCTCTATCTATCTTGGTCAGTGAGTCATGGGAATGACACATTTGTTGTCATCGTCTCCTGGTGTAGTTTTCATTTCCACCCCCCCCCCCTCCCTCCCCCTTTCTCTGTTTACCAGGCATCTATCTTATTTTTTTTTTAACTTCTAAATCATGCGTGCATTTTCGATTGAGGAATTATTTATTTTCATACTAAATGATAAAAAATTTAATATTGGATTATATCCAGACAATATATCCTCAAATTTTTTAAATTTCAAGGTAGCTCCTATATCATTTCATTAAATAGAATTTCTAACGATAGCGCCAGAAATCAATTTAGAAATGGAAAAATAATTTCTTATGCCAAAATAAACGCCTTGGCCTTGATTATATTTAAAATGTTTTTCTTAAACCATCTACTTTATGGAAACCAGACAATAGAAGAAGAAAACCCTCGTTGTCATATCGCCTGCTGAGAATGCTGAGTGGCGAAAATCCGAAATTGAACAATTAGAGAAAAGGTGTTTGGAAGTTTTGTAAACATATACATGTAATATCTAATTTATAAATCTCCGTTTCGCGGCTTACCTCGCGATGTATATAATATCTTAAATCTATCTATATAAATAAAAATGTAAATGTTCGTTTGTGTGTGGCCGATGATCTCCGAAAGTACTGGACCGATTGCTTTGAAATTTTGGCACAACCTTCCATGTGATTATGAGCGTGTTTTTATATCTTTTATTAAAATCTTTTTTCTTTATCTAAAAAATTAGGATTTAAGGTCTTTTTAACATACTTTTCTTTGAAATATTTATATTTCATTACCATGGCAACCATTTCTAATATTTATATTTTGTTACCATGGCACCCATTTCCATTTAAGGGTTTTAATTTTTAGGCTATATATACATATATTTTTTAATTAAATATGTACCGATGGCTAATACGCTGATTCTTCCAAGCCACCCACCCGAGGTTTCGCCGTGCCGTGCTTTGGCATTGAGTAACAGCAAGGATCTTGGTACTGCTATTCTGTGTTGCCAGGGCTCCCAGGGAGCTAAAATGAAGCAACAATAAACTATGCCGAGAGGGGGGGGCTGGCAACTGTTTAGAGCAATAGACACCCAAATCATTGCAGTTAGATAATGCAAAGCGCGGTGAACCATAGGGCGAGGAATCAGGAATCAGCGTGTTGAACTCCTCGGTAGCCATCGGTCTCAATCAATTTTTTTATCTACACATACAGTATATACCAGGTATATATAGACAACTAAATGGCCTGAGGAATCGAGAGAGCAAATATAATGAAAAGGAGCACGAAAATAGAAACAATAATAATTACGGATCTGAAGTTTAACCAGAAGTCGGCTTACCGCAAATAATAGAACATTGCCGAAGTACTCTTAGGGTAGGAAAGTGGGAGAAAATCTAAACCCAGAGACACAAAGGGCCCAATTTGAGGTGGCCTAAGTGCCTTAAAAAGGGGATGACTCCTACTTGATAAACCCGGGACCGCCGAGAGGTCGGGGGGTAGTGGGAAAGAGCAAATAAAATTCATCAACAGAATTTAAAAATATATAAAGTTGAATCCTCGATTAAGTTATTAGAAAATAGAAGAAAAAAAGGATAGAGAAAGAAGAAAATAAAATAGCAACCAGAAGAATCTTCGATTAAGTTACTGCCGATTCTCAGCAACTAGGATGACAGTCAGAGGTCGCTTAGGAGTCGCACATATTACGTATCGTGATAGGGGGGGGGTATGTCTGGCCAAAACGTTACTAATTGTGACATGGGGGGGGTTTCTCTAAGTGTGGCATAAAATTCAAAATTTAAAAAAAAAGTTCGAATGATTTTACAACGGGGAAATGGAGTGATTATTTGAGTCACGAGGAAATTTACTAAAGAAAAAAAGGTAAATGATATGAATTTTGTAAAAGAAATTTTTTCGGGGGAGGGGGTAGTTCTGTGTTGTGACATAATATTTGTAGGGGGGTTTGTTTGTATATGACTAAATGTGACAGGGAGGGGGGACTAGAAAATCGTAAAAGTCTTTATGTAATATGTGACTAATGTAAATGTGGAAGGGCCGAGACTGGTAGGGTTGATGGAGCAGAAAGGAACCACCAGTGAGAAACACTTACGGGGACAGCTACTAATATTATTCAGAGACGGGCCAGGGAGCGTGGTAGGGTTGCGAGGCAACCCACGCACATATTATATATAATTTCTTATTTATATACATGTAAATAGCCGGGCCACAAATGAATGGGCCAGAATCAATAGCAAAGAATGGAAATATATTTTCGCCACTTAATAAATTTAGTAGGCGAAAATTGAATTTTCGGACTTTCGTCACTATGATTCTGCTCAGGCGATATAATAACAGGTTCCAGTGGTATAGTTGGGGGGGGGGGGGGATCGGAGGAGATATAGCTTGCATTGGGATGTCTGTCATTAAAAAAAATATGGGGAATGACTTCCCCGTTATTTTGGAATTAGTCTGGGGTGTGTGTGAACACAAAGTTTCGTTTGGGGGTCCAGATATTTGGTATCAAATGGCTTAAATAAAATCATCGACTACCTGGGATTCGAACCCTCGACCCTTGGTATACAAGGCAGACGCGCTACCAACTACGCCAAGCCCATCCCATGCTTATACATTTTACATCTTGAATTTTAATATATCGGTGGACACAAAAATCCTGGTATGACAAGCACAGAACACAACTTCGATTTGATTACCGAAGGTAAGAGAAAGTTGTGTGCTGTGCGGCCAGATTTGTAGCAATTAAACTAAGGTATTTTTAGATATTGCTTTAATTGTCGCCATGCATACGTCTGATTCCAACATTTTAAAAAGCGATAAGTGCCAACAAAAACAAATAAATTTAAACCTATTTAAAAAAAAAAATTAATAGAGTTTTAAAAGTGTTTATTTATGATCAACACTCAAAAAAATATATTTATTGTGTAACTTTGAGAGAAAGTTGAATCCAAATCTGTTCTATTATTATTGCTACATACTATTAATTATATTTTATTTGATTGATTTCAGGGCGGCTGGACACCGCTTATGTGGGCGTCATATAAGGCAAGAACGGCGACAGCACTGCTTTTGATGGAACGAGGGGCGGATGTGAATGCTCATGGGAATTATCACATCAGCTCTCTTTTATGGGCGAGCGGACGAGGATACACTGATATCGCTATTATGCTCATTGAACATGGCGCTAAAGTCAATATTGGAGATAAGGTAGAAATCTTTTAATTGTATCTACGAATATTTTAGAAACGTTTCCATCTTAAAATCCCTTAGGACTCTAAATATGCTCGATTAGTGGTTCACAGATGGAAGGTTTTAAAGAGACTTTTTGACTTGAAAAGAGAAGAAATTTACTACTTAAACTGAGGTGCAGTTGGGTTGCAAATCGAAGTGAATATGAATTTCTTATTTTTATTGCCGGCGGCCAGGTGCCCACAAATCTCTGGTTTCGACCTATGAAAAGACCATCATCAGGCCTGGAAAATTTTTTATATATAGCCCATATATTGTATTTAACAACAACAATAAATCTTCTTCTTCTTCGCCTTAGTCCCGCTGTGCGGGGTCGGCGGTTCATGGGTTTTTGCGACCGGCAAGGAATAGAACAGACCGGCCCGTCGCTCGGTCTGACGCCTGTTGAAAATATAGAAGGGAAGAGACTGACATGGAAAGAACAGAAGTACTGCCAGTCCCAGCTAGGGTAGCTCGTGGTCGCCATCCACGTACCCACAAAATGTGGGCCCCTGAGCTAACAACAGCAATAAATCTACATTTATAAATTCACTTTGATTTGCAGCTGGCTCGCTGGAGCAGCGGGCTAGGGTGTCGGCTTCTGTTCAAATTCTGAGCTTGTGGAATTCTTTCATTAAATAAAAATATTTATTTAATGTAAACAAATCCTTAAGCAGGCTCTGCAGTATTGGAATATTGGATCTCACCACAATAGCCCCCAGGCCACTCTACGATCAATCTTATTTCAATCACTTTTTGTGATCCTGGCATTGATTGATGTAAGACTGATTCATTTATTCGAATAATCTGTGATCCACTCCAACAATCCGTCAATCTATTGTTATTACACGATCAATATTACACCCCAATCTTGATCACAAAAAGTGATTGAACTGATGAGAGATTGATCGTGTAACGTATGTCTATGAGGAGAGGGAGTTGCTGTGACATCATCCTTTGGGAGGGATGTAAAGAAGGTTCCCTCTCAGTGATGCATTCTTTAAAAGGAGTACACGCCGGTACGGAGGGATATCTCAAACAAGGACATCCACCGTAGCATAGGATAATAAAAAGGAACCGGGTGGAACCAGAAATAAGGATTAGATCGTTAACCAAAAATGAACGCAGGAAAAGGAGTTTGAGATAAGAAATGATTTAACTTCAGGGGATGCCGGTAGATGACAACGACCAGAGGCCGAGCATGGGCGTAACTAGAGAATTTAGCTGGGGGGGGGGCATGGGACCAGCTATCCTGCTGGGGCCTGGAAGGCCCCTCATATTTTCTCAATTTTTCTTGGGGCAGGGAGTTTTCTGGGGGGAGGGGCACCCTATAGTTACTCCCATGGGTATGAGATATGAGGTGCACATAAGCACCTCGGGTAAATAAATGGGAATCCCAAAAGGGATTTCAAATAAAAAAAAAAATACTTTGATTTGCATCTCAATTAGATCTCAGTTTAAGTAGTAAACTTCCTTCTCTTTTTTCGTTGGGTATTAACTCTTAAAATCTTCAAATTATTGAGATTACTTGTCTGTATTTTTAGAGCAGATGAAAGGCTGGTTTTAGAAAGAAAAAGCTTGATATGCTTTAAAAATACAGACAAGTAATCTCAATAATTTGAAGATTTTATGTAATTTTCTTGTCTAGTTTCGCAACAACAATTAACTCCTAAGTCTCCTGTATAGAAAAAAAAGAGCTTTTATGACGATACAATTTTTATTTATTCTCTTTTTATGAATTTTAGGCCCGGTGCTCACGCAAAAGTGTCGTGAGCCTAGAGATATATTGATTCCGGTGGCTCAGTGCACACATACATATCAGTTTGTCGTGCACTATGCAATTGGAACCAATATCCCGGTATTTCAAGATTCGAGTCGCTTTTGGTGTTCACCGGGATTTAGAATAATTAATTAATTCTCTTGTAAACTGACCTACATGAATAATTATTTTATTTTTTATTCTTAGTATGGAACTACGGCGTTAGTTTGGGCATCAAGAAAAGGGAATCCAGAAATAGTAGAAGCACTTTTAAAAGTCGGAGCGAATGTTGATAACGCTGGAATGTACTCATGGACTCCACTCCTTGTTGCCACGCTTGGAAATCATGTAGAAGTAGTGAACCTTTTATTGGTGCATAAGCCTAATATTAATGCGCTTGATAAAGATGGATGTACAGCACTTACCATAGCCTGTAAAGAAGGCTTTCATGAGATTGCAGCATTGCTAATCAATTCCGGGGCATACATCAATATACAAGTAAGCTTGGAATTTCCTTTGATTTTTATCTCCATTTATTTGTTTTTTTCTTATTAAAAAATCTTATCAATGTAATCTGTAAATCAAAGCATTATATAAATCTTAATATTTAAATTAAAAATCTTTTATCACAAAAAAAAAAAAAAATTATCTTGATTTATTTATTAATTATATATGTATTAAAAAAAAATCTGTCAATTAAATTAATATTTTCCTCCTAAATATTTAAAATCTTTACAAACAAGAGCTCTAAAAGTGAACGAGCTCCTGATCGAATAAATTGGTTCCGATCATTCTAACTATCCGGATCTGCGGATCGGATTACTAATCCTTTTTAAAGGATTTTGCCCATCCCTGCTTTGAATATTATAAATCAACCAAAATAAGTCAATCAGACGCTTGATGATTAGGATCAGGTTTTGCATATTAAGAATAAAAAATGCCTGTTTCGTGTAACCCTTGATCGGCATTCACTTTCTCCTTCCATTTGGTGACAAATACTACATAAAATCATTGATACATCCAAGTGGAGGGGGAAGGGTTTTGGAGGTCATGAATTTATGATCTTTTTATTAGGAACCGATCGAATATTCGGTTTCGGTTACAGTTTCGGCCAGTTTCGGCCAAAAATCCTGGTTTCGGCTAAAAAGTAGCCGAAACCTGAGTCTGAAAAGATGGAATGAGACTCGCATGCAAAAAAAAAGGTCAAATGATTTGCATTTGAGGGAGAAAAAATTTAGTCTCCCTAACAAAAAAGGTAAAATCATTTTCACGGGAGGGGAAAAAAATTTCAAAAAAAAAAAGGTAAAATGATATGAATTTTTTTATAGGAAATACAAGTTTCGGTTTCTGTTTCGGCCGAAACTAAGATTGAGGCCGAATATTCGGTTTCGGTTGAAAATCTTGTTTCGGTCGGACCCTACTTTTTATTAAAAATATAAAATATTTTTGGGTCGGGAGGAATGAAACCAGCTTTCAGTCGAACACCTTTATACTCTAAGCCGTCAGACGTTTCGGAAACCATAACCTATCATCTGCCATCTTCATTGGCACTTAAGGTTACCGAAACGTCTGCCTGATTAAAGTATAATGGTGTTCGACTGAAAGCTGGTTTCATTCCTTTCGACTCCAATCTCATATACCCAGCATCCAACATAATTTATAAAAGAAAAAAAATATTTTCTGTTGCATTAAATATTATTAACCAATAAACCAGGTTTCTGCCAACCCTGAGAGCAGCTTAAAAAATATATAGGTACAGTCCCCACTCCCCAGAGGCAATTTCTGGTGCATAAAATCAAATAATATATTGGATGGGGCGTTTGGCCTCACTCTTGTTAATATACTCTATTTATTTTATTTAATAATTGATATTTTGAATCCATAGGATAGAGTTGGAGATACAAATCTCATCCATGCAGTCAAAGGTGGCCATCGAGGAATTGTTGAGGCTTTACTCAAGAAATATGCAGAAGTCAATACTCCAGGAAAAGTAAGCAAGATTTCTTCATTCTTTGAACTTTACAAATGATTCTTCGTTGCTAAATCTAAAACTAAAAATTGCAGGATAAGAAGACGGCTCTTTATTGGGCCGTAGAAAAAGGCAACATTCAAATGGTTAAAATTTTACTCTCTGAAAATCCTGATCTCGAAGCCGCAACTAAGGTATAATCATAAAAAAATATTTTTTCAAGTGAAATTTCTTTGCGCGCAATGACGTCATCTGGAAAAAAAGACGACTATGCTCAACAACCAGTTAATATTTTAATAATTCCATAAATGAAAAATAATATGCGTAGAAGTTTCACTTCTCTAGTGACTAGTAAAATACCCCAGTAATTTGTTTTCTTTTAATTAGGACGGTGATACTCCACTTCTAAGGGCGGTTCGAACACGTAACTCTGAAATTACTCAGATATTATTAGATAAAAAAGCCAAAGTTTCCGCAGCCGATAAAAGAGGAGACACAGCCCTTCATATTGCAATGCGAGCACGTTCTAAGGTGCTTTCAATAATTGAAATTGGCTTTTTAATAAGAAAAAAAATATACTAATCTAATAAATTTATTAAAGGTTATTGTTGAAATACTTTTGAGGAATCCGAAGCATAGTCAATTACTCTATCGACCGAATCGGGCTGGCGAAACTCCTTACAATCTGGATATGCATCATCAAAAGACTATTCTTGGGCAAATCTTTGGAGCACGTAAGCAATCATTTATTAATATCGTTATACTTATTGTTCATTGCTGAATGTATGGTATAATTGACTATGAGGAGAAATAAGGCAGCTGAAAGCAAATGAAGAAAAAAATAATCTTCTTTTATTTAGCCGACGTTTCGGCCGGTTCTTTCGGCCTTCATCAGGACAAGTGCTGTGCTTGTCTTGAGCTTAGAGGCGCTCTTGGCAATGCATGACATACATTCGTCAGATAGCATAACTTCTAGTTCAAGACGAATGTGGGCACCTACACAAGTTACCAAGAGCGCCCTTATTATTTGGAGACAAACACAGCCATGTCCTGATGAAGGCCGGAAGAATCGGCCGAAACGTCGACATTCGTATTAAATAAAGCGGAAAAAGAAGAATATTTTTTTCTTTATTTGCTTTCGGCTGCCTTATTTCTCCTCATTGTTAATAAGTATCGTTCATATTTAAAAAAAAGTTAGCCACCCAACTCGAGTTCAAATCCACCCCATGGCAAAAAATTACCCAATTTTATTTAAATGCCTCCTCCTGACGAAGGAAACGAGAATCCACCTAAATATTATTCCCATGAAAGTTACCCCATCAGAATAACCCACGTGTCAGTTCTGATCCCAATAACAATTCCTACCTTTTTCAATTTTTTTTTTCTGCACTTGACGCCAATTTTTTCCCATACTTATAAATTTTACATCTTGAATTCAAAATGTACCGTACTGTTGGAGCCTAAATATATGTCGACACAAAAAAATCTGGTGTGTCCAGTCACACCAGATTTTTTTAAACAATGAATGCATCGGATTTTTTAATATTGAGTTTATATACTGTATAACCACAATGCTTGGTATCAACTTGACCTGTTGTAAACATTCACTAAATTCATAATTTATTTTTTAGGTCGTCTAAATACAAACGAAGACAACGAAAACATGTTGGGATATGATTTATACAGTAGCGCTCTAGCGGATATCCTCAGCGAGCCTTCTCTTTCAATGCCAATTACTGTAGGATTGTATGCTAAATGGGGTAGTGGGAAATCTTTCCTTTTAAGCAAACTCAGAGGTATTTATTTCTATTATTCTTTATTATTGTAAAATTAATAATTGGAGATAAGAGTTTTTTGTATTAGATTCTTTCGCTTCGGGTTGCAAATCAATTTGAAAATGTTTTGTGCATGTTGACTTTAACTTGCAGAGTTTTAAAATGATTTCCATCCCGCTAATATTTTAGTTAATCAAGATAATCAAATCAGTTTTTTTTTTACTTATTCTTTACTATTTTATTGTTAGCTAACTCTTGGTTAAATCTTGATGAAACGACCAAAATAATTTTATTCTATGCAAAATAGTTTTTAGTCAAATGAAATTATTATAAATAACTATTTATATTTCTAAGTAAATTTAACACAAATACATTTCTTCTTCTTCTGACCTCGCCCTTATTATTCCCGCAGTGCGGGGTCGGCGGACCACACAAATACATATTACCATTTAAAAAAAATAAAACAAAGACAAAAATGTCGAAATCTTTTTATTAACGTCAAATTTTTAAAAATTTAAAATTTTCACATAACACTCCACTGGTCGACAAAAGATATTTTGAACATCTTCTACATTCTAAGAGCCGTTTTAGAGCACATTTTCTATTAAAATTTATTTTTCCCTATATTTCTAAAACTGTGCCTGATGGCCATATCTGAATTCAGAATGAAAAAATGCACTAGATTCCCTAATCAGATTTCTAGTGACCAGTGTAATCTTTCCATTTCAGTTTTTCTTTGTCTATTTTATTGGAAATTTTTATAAAAACAAAATTTTTAATTACTATCCAACAAAAAATATCGAGATTATGTTGATTTGTCCCTCTAAATAAAAAATCGTCATTTTTGCCTTTATTTTATTTAAATTGTAATTATTTATTAAAATGATTTGTGTTAAATTTACTTACTGTTAGAAATCTATAAATTATTTCATATTAAACGTTTAATAAATTACAGTATCCAGGGCCGTAGACAGATTTGACGGGCCCCGGGGCTACTTAATAATACGGGCCCCCCCCACCCCACCCTTAGTTTTTTTTAGTATGTAAAAGGCTATTGTGCCAACAATATTTTACAAAGTTTTTGACACAATTTTTGAAACGGTTATACATAGCTTACAATATTTATTTAAATAAAAAAGTTATTTAAAAATTTTTCAAAATTTCCTAAACATAGGGTTACCATAAGTTATTGAGGCCACAGACAGAGGACATCCGGGGAGGTCTGGGGGTATGGAAAATTTTTTTTTAAATTAGACACTGAAATCTGCGTTTTTAGCTATCCTGAGACGGGAAAAATATCGAACTTGCTTTGAGCTTAAAGGGCCCGGGCCCCTCAGGGAAAAAATTTCAAGAAAATGATTTTTTTTTTTTAATTTATATTTTAACCATGGAACGCAAAGGGCCCGGGCCCCGGGGATATAGCCCCCCCCCCCCCGTCTGCGGCCCTGACAGTATCATTAACATAGATTAGAACAGGTCATTTTAAGAAGTTTCTTTTTTTTTGACGCACAGTGTATTCAAATACTAATTTGTTTTTTTTTCCACAGAGGAAATGAAGAATTTCGAAGCTCAATGGGTGGAGCCCCTCTTTTCATTCACTTGGCTATTATTTCTAGTCGTCGTGCATCTTACTCTTCTCATAGGATTAGTTATAGGTCTTATCACGGGTTTCTGGATAGCTGGTGTCTGTACCACTGCCATTCTTATTATTTTTATTTACGGATTTCTATTTTTTGTTCGTCATTCAAATTATAAGTAAGCATCCATATATTGAAATATTTAAAATAAAAAGAAATTTGTATTAAAAATAACGGATTTATTTTTTTCAGATTCGATTGGAATTGGATGTATAAAATAAATATTTATCTTTCAAGAAAATTGAAATCTTTAAAATTAGTTCTTCAAGTGATGTTTTGTCATCCACCTGGATCTAAAGCTTCCGATGGAGATTCTACTCAACATATAAGGTTAATTTTTTTTATTTTCTCAAAGTGTTTTCTCTAGAAAGGTTACCTCAAAAAAAAAACCCCTAGGAAAAAAAAAACAATTCTAATAGCCCATCTTATTATTTTTACTTTTAATTTTTTTATTCCCTTTTTCGGCCATTTAGAATTGTACTTTTGTATTATATTATTGTAACCATTGGGAGAGATGGGGACGTTCCACACCCTTGTTTTTCCAAAATTCAGCCGACTTTTTGGCATTGCTTAACGTTCCTGTTAAGCAATCCCATACTGGGTCAGACACATTGTCTGTTCATATGTTACACTTGCTTACATTTCGTCGCAAACAAAATTTCTGATCTTGGCTTGTTCCTCTGTGCTTTTGTCCTAAAGAGAACTTTTTTTTTTAACTTCTGTTAAAATTTCTATTAAATGTTTTTTTTTAAACACTCGCACTTTTTCCCAATTCACACACACATACACACAGTCTTTTCGGCAACTTACTATTAAATGTTTAATTAAATTGACCTATAGACGATCATTGGATTAATTTCCTAGGCAAATTATGTTCTTTAAATCAAAAAAAAAATTCCTTAGCCCTTCCTCATGTCTTTCACGAAAATTTTAGAGGGAGGAGTTCATATTTTGTTAAAAGATCTCGAGGGAATGAATTATAAAATAAATGTCTTTTTTTTCTCTATTTCTAGATTTTATTTCACTGATCAAACGCGAATGAGCAGCACAACAGGCGGTGAAAATTCTGTTGTTCAAATGGTTGGATCTCTTTATGATTCCATTGAAAATGACTATGGCTCTTTTCCTACAAGACTTTACCGCGCTTTTCGACCTCGAGCTGGTAAATAATTATAATTCTTTCACTTCACATAAAAGGATCTGACGATTTTGGCACGATTTGCCTATTTTTTCCGCTTTTTGAGTTAATAAATATTAATTTATTGAAACAGAAATTTTATTTTTTAACCAATATTGAGTTTGTAATTCAAGCCGCTATATTTGCATTTGCACCCTTGCACTAACACCAAAGCATGGCCAACAAAATTTGCACTGAGTGACTCGTAACACTCTGAAGCCTTTTTTGTTCTATTTATTTTGTTAAGTTAATACAATGATATTTATGTCAATGTGAAGTAAAATTGAAATAATTTTTTTTTCCAATCTGATCAACACCAACACATTCAGCAACTCTTCCATTTATAATTTTTTTTTTTTTTAATTTTAGTGAAATCCGACACTAATTGGCGTTGGCGGAGAGTTTGTTGTCTTCCATATTTTCTAATTTTTGAGACTTGTTTTATAATGTCTCTTATTGTAATTTCACTTGCTGTCATTTATTATTTTCATTTACCGGAGTAAGTAAGAAATTTTTAATCTTACTCATTTAGTATAGCCTATTTATCTCATTTTTTTTTCTTTTGTTTTCTTTTTTTAGCAAATCTGTGGTAGATCAAATCACTCTTCAGGTGATTTTAGGCACTTTGGCTCTACTTATTGGCATAAGTGTCGTCGCTAATCTTTATACTTGGGGTCACATGTTCAAATCTCTTATTTTCTCCCAAAGGCGACATTTACAGAAAAGCATCTCACGGCTTGATACCGTTAAATCCGAAGGATTTCTTCAGGCCCTGCGCCAGGAAGTTTCCCTCATGACCGATATGGTAAATACTCATTGGGTAATCCCTTCTTATTTTATTAATTGACATTTTCTTTATTTTTCAGGTGAAATGTTTGGATAGTTTCTCAACTCAACAAACTCGTTTGGCCGTTATCGTTGATGGTTTAGATAGCTGTGAACAAGATAAGGTCCTTCTTGTTCTCGATGCTGTACATATGCTCTTTTCTGATTCCAATTCTCCGTTTATTGTAATTTTGGCGATTGACCCTCATGTGATAAGCAAAGTAAGTATCAAGTTGCCTGTTTAACAAATTTCATTAAAAAAAAATTCCATTAAAATGCCTCTCTCAAAAATTCCTTCTGAAAAATTAAATTATTTCTTAACAAAATTTTCTTTTCGGGTTCATTA
This sequence comes from Euborellia annulipes, assembly GCA_023213315.1. NCBI lineage: Eukaryota > Metazoa > Arthropoda > Insecta > Dermaptera > Anisolabididae > Euborellia > Euborellia annulipes. The sequence goes on from JAKCPI010021151.1 coordinate 46,596, forward strand.
ATAAATAATTTTTTACCTTTTTTCCTGGTCAGACTGCCCGTCAGGTCAGTATATTCAATTTTGAATCTGAAATTGATGTTTTTAGGAGTTTTTATCATGTCAGACTCTTGTGTGGTAGAATAGAATCCAGGCATGATTGTTATTAGATAATGAATGTACCCAAAATTTTTATTTATAAAAAAGATAAAACTTTTCTGGTTAAGTCGCTTTGGTTGTTGAGATTCTCTCGGCGTTTCAGAACAATTTGCAGGAGTGTGGGGTTAGAAAGTGATGGTGGAAGTAGTTTGCTTTGTCTTGCTGGTTCCAAAATTTGCACAGTGGATGTCTCAGAGGTTATTTGCCTTTTAGTTTTAAGAACAGGTTGGTTGTGTCTGTTGACTTGGGGGGCCCTTAATTTGTTCACTCCCCAAATGTTATTGGATGTCACCGAGACTTGTGTTTGTCTTTGGATGGTGTAGTGCCGGCCAGCAGTTGGTTTGCTTTGACTCTGAAATCTCAATCTACTTACATCTCGGCAGCAGCGGGAGGCGAAATGTTACCCACATAGCACTGCAACAAAAAATGGGACTTTCAACGCCCCAGGGACGTTCTGGGATGTCCCAAAGTTGGGGGCCCCTTTGTTTTAATGCGTTTTGGGGTGGGGGTTTTTGGGGGTAGGGAGTCCTAGAACTCAAAGACAAACCTCTGAGACATGCACCGAATAAATTTGGGAACCAGCGAGAGTGCGATCCTGAAAGCACCACCACCATTACTTCCTAACCGTACACTTCTCCAAGATGAGAGCTGTAGAGTAAATCTTAAAAACCAAGGCAATTTAACCCGAGAAATTTTATCTTCACTTACAGCCAGCCGTGGAAACCTTCCGAAATATATATATATTAATATAAATATTAATGTACTAGAAAGCTTTTGAACAATTTATGTCATTGAATTTTTTTCTTTTTCAACAAGTAATTTTGTGTAAAAATTCATTCGAAATATTATTAATAACCCAACTGATTTTCCTGGACTAGCTCTAAAGAAGAGTTTCAAACTTGATTGCAAATTTACAGGAAGTTGCTCAAATAAACAGATGGACATTAGATTTTTTTATAAACATGACATTTGTGTATAAATTACCATATGAAGTTAAATGCTTCCTTGCAAATTGTTACCTCCTCAAATCAACTCTTATAGGCCTTTAAGAAACTTTATTTAATTTTAAACTTTTTATTTACATTAAGGCTCCTTTGAAATCGCTTTAAAATCTACTCTCATAGTCCAGGATCCCGGGCCCATTTTACTATCAAACTAATTTTCCGAGAGTAGCTTCATTTGATGAGACGCTAACTTTTTCTCTTAAACAGTCCTCGATTGTGGAGCTAACAGGGTAGGACAGTGGATTAACTAACTAGTTAGTAATCATTTTTGATGACCTCGTTATCGATATATGTTGTTGGAAGGAGAGGGACTCTTTGATCAAACAATACATTTTGTAGGACAAATATTTTCTTCTATAATGCTAATAATTTTCTTAAGATTTAATTAAAAAACCCATAGTTAGTAATAAATTTTCCAGAATGGTCAAATCGACATATTTTATCACTGCTATTTCTGTTAGCTACCACACTCGAGAATTGTTGTAAGAGAAAAGGTTGGGCGACTCATCAAAATGAAGCTACTCTCGGACAATTAGCTTGATAGTATTAATAATAAATTGTAAAAATGGGCCCGGGATCCTGGACTATCACCTTGTCGATCTTATTAAAAAAAAAAGTAACGTAAATAAATATTCTAAACATACGGCTTATGAATGGCTTTCAAATTTCCACTTAATGCATCCTGTATTTGTGGATTAAAAACTCTTTCATTGTTTCTTTTTGGTAATAGGTATAAAATAATAAATTTATTCTATCAACCCAAGACTCTTTCTCCTGAGATTGGCTATTTTTAATTTAACTTCATATTAGCTTTATTTTAATTTTTTTTTTTTAATGTATAAGCAAGGTTTGCTTATTTTGTTTCAAAATAATAATAAAAGCAATCCGACTAAATTGTGATTTTATATTTCCTTAGGCCGTTGAAGTTAATAGTCTTCGTTTATTCAGTGAATCTGATATTGGAGGACACGATTACTTAAGAAATATGGTGCATCTACCCTTTTATCTTCAAAATAGTGGTCTTAGAAAAGTGAAATTAGCGCAACAAACGGCTGCTTTACGTAGAAAAGGAACTGGCTCAGGATGTAATGTTGCAAGTTCTTGGAACGAGAGTGAAGAAACAGTCATTCAACAGGTAAAATGATTTACTTATTTAAGGATGGGGGGGGGGGGAGAAAATAAAAACTGTTTCTCTTTAATTGACAAATATTTCGAACAACAGTGCCAGAGGTAAGGAACGGATGTCTAATCGAACGATTTTATAATAAAAATATGGGGAATGACTTCCCCGAGACTTTCTCGTATATTCTTTTGGAATTACGTTTTGTTTCACAAATTCATTTGTTTATATTTACCCTTTTTTTAATGACACCTGTATGATTTTGTTTTGATTTTTTATCAAAATTAACGAAAATTTTCTATTTCTTCTGTGATTATTTCAAAAACTATTCAGTTTTCGAAAAAATGTCAAAGAATAAAAACTTTTTAAAATAGAGTATTTTATCATAATATAACAAAAAAATTGAAAATTTCAAAATTTTGGAAAAAACTTTTTAAGTAAAGTACTACTTCCAAGTGACGTATTTACTCAAAAAGTTGATAGAAATCTACAATTTTAGTGTAAGGAACATATACCAAGTTTCATCGATCTAGCTGCTTTGGCTTTTAAGCAATCGTGTTTACACACACACACACACAGACATAATGCCAAAAATGGTTTTTTTGGACTCAGGGAGGTCTAAAACGTGGAGAAACATCAAAATCTCGAAGTCGAATTTTGTTACGATTACATAACTTTCTCTATACGAGAAAGTAAAAATGGGTGAATTAATTCAAATAAAGTGAAACCTCCGAGTACTTAATAGTAATCTGCTTAGTATAATCATTATTTTATTGAATGGTGTAGATTTTATGGCTGGAATAGTTGATGAGTAAGTAAAAAGGATTAGCAGCTTTTGTATATTTCATTTATTAAGGCCTATTAAGCTGACATTTTGGACTATCTTCAGAGCTTGTGGGCTGTTAATAAATATTCAATCATATTTATATATTTATAGTATATTTGAAGTAAGCTATTTATTTATTTCTTAATCAAGATCGAAACGTCAGCTTAGTGGGCCTTTATAAATTAAGGAGGTTCAGTAGTGCAGATGTTACTCATGTTTTTCCTGATAAGAGGGCGTTGTGTGTCTTAAAAAGTAAGCAAAAAAAAAAAAAATACCTATTACGAAAATTTGCCAAGAGATGTCAGAGTGGTAGCTAATAATTTAATGCATTAGGTTGATTTTCATTGATCTTTTAACAATAAATACTTTATAAATGTTATTATACCACCTTGATCAAAAAGTTCCCGGAATTTATTCAGAAAATTAAAAATACAAGTTTATTCATCTAAATCTATATTGTCCCCTTCAAAGTAATCCCCATCGACTGCAACACACTTATGCCAGCGCTTGATCCAATCCTCGAAACATTTTTTATATTCGGTTTTCGCTATGTCCATAAGTGCTTCCATTACTTCCTCTCGGCTGCTGAAACGCGTAATGGTTTTTTAACTCGATTGAACAGAAAAAAGTCATAGGGAGCCAAATCAGGTGAATTCGGTGGCTGTTGGATGGTATTTGTTGCATTTTTCGTCAAAAAAATTTCGAACAATGATGGCACTGTGCGACTGGGTGTGATTTATGGGAAGGAGGTGATGCTGAAGAGGTTGATTTAATATTTGATATAAATTTATTACCAGCAGGGTTAAAAAAGACTTGCGAGCTTATATATATTGTAGATATAATAGATATAATTGCATTTATTAAATTGGATTGGCCAATGAAGTGCAAAAATATATAATACTATACAATAAAATTCCCGGACTCCCAATTAATTCATTATTTATTATTATTATATATAGGTCTATACCCACATAGCACTGCAACCAAAAAGCGGACATTTAGACATCGAAGGGACGATGCTGCAACTTTGGGACATCGCAGAACGTCCCTGCGGCGTCGAAATGTCCGATTTTCGGTTGCAGTGCTATGTGGGTATATATTCGTTGGATTGAAAGGATGCATGCAGTCAGTCAGAATGGTTTTTTTGACAAATAAATGAGAATTGAGAAAGCGTCTCAGCTAAACTTTATTTAGCCATCTTCAGCTCCCTGTAGAATTATGTTTCCAACTTGTATAATTCAATTTGTCTTTGATCTTTTTAATTAATTATTCTACTCCCACAATCCAATAATAATATTTTATAGCCACAAACTCTTCTTTTGAAAATAACATTTATTATTATTTTACATGTATATATATTTATACATTTTTTTTTATTTGAATATTTAGGGATCGAGTCGGCGTTTATCAGTTCACGAAGGAGGTGATAAACAATTAAAATCAGGACAAGCAGCAAGAAAAGGCTCTAGAAAATTGAAAATGAGCGAATCAATTGCCTCGAGTCTCGGAAGCAATTTGAATCGAATCGGCGGAGCTCAAGACTTAACTAAGATGATTTTAACGGACGATTATTTTAGTGACGTCAATCCTCGTAGTATGCGTAGACTCATGAACGTAGTTTATATTATGGGCCGATTACTCAAAGCCTTTCAAGTGGAATTTAATTGGTATCACCTTGCAAGCTGGATTAATATCACAGAACAATGGCCTTTTCGCACCTCTTGGCTTATTCTCTATTATGATATGTACGAAGACTCTCTTGATGATAATACTTCACTTAAATCGCTTTATGACAAGTAAGTTCTTTTTTAAAATGTGTTGAATGTCGCCAATTGTTTGATAAAAACAGAAAATAATCTTAGGGCCGGTTTCTTTACCCTTCAAAAAACTCTTGTCCTTGTAATGGAGAATTCCCCTTCAGTACCAAATCTTATTGTAATAAAATATACCACATCTCATCATTTTATTTTTAAAAAAAGTAGTAGAATCAAAAGGATTAAGAGTTAGGGGTTTTCTTCATTACAAGATCAACGCTTATCCAGCTACTTTACCATTAGTGAAGAAATTTCCCCTTACTTTTCTATTATTGACATTTTAGTCACATCTCGCAATGATCATGCTGCTATGAAATTAACAAGTAATTACAGATTACAGTGACACCCCTCCCCCACCCCACCTGTTTACAATCCAGTATTATGAATTTCACAAATTAGAGTTTGTCTTTGAAATATTTTGATGGGAAAAAGGTAGAATTTGGATCAAGGGTTTGATTGACACATTTAAAATTAATAAAAAAATCTGGTATGACTGGTCTCACAGCACACAAATTTCTCTTACCCTCGGTAATCAAAAATTGTGTTCTGTGCTTGGCACACCAGATTTTTTTTGTGTCGAGATATATTTAGTTTCCGCCAATATATTAGAATTCAAAGTATAAAATTTATAAACATGGGAAAATATTTTCATCTTCTAAAAATTTCCTTAAACATTTATGATTTCTAATCTTCTGACTGTCTGCTCCCTCTCTTATTCTAGGCCTATACATTTTATTCTTAACCCCTACTTACGAGGGTGGTTCGAAAAGTTCTCGGCCTGACAAAGAAAACTCAAGATTTTTGAGAATTTTCTTTTTATTTTTCCACATATTGAAAAGTGTTCAATCGACTGTGTTTTTGATTTTCGTATAGATTTTGATTAAAATATTCTCTTCATGTGCTGATTCAGGCGAGGTTTATATCAATTAAATTGACTTTGCAGCTTCTTCGCCGTAGACGGATGGTTGGTCAAAAAAATTATAAAAACATTGTTTCTATTTTAAATTTAGTTATTATTGGTCAACTGTTGACCAATAATAACTAAAAACCAACTACGGCGAAGAAGCTGCAAAGTCAATTTAATTAAAATATTCTCATTTTGCCCTTAAAATTGTTTGAAGCACACTTTATTTATAAGCATTCATCAACATGAATGGATTTCCGACCACGTTTGAATTCAGCTATCCACTTTTTAACCGTCGAAATCGAAGGGTACGAATCCTTTAAAATGGAATTCAACTCATTTCTAGTATCCGTTGGCGTTAAACCCTTCAAAACAAAGTATTTTATTAAAGCGCGCGAACTTTTTCATTTTCACGAAATTGCGAAGTGTTTAATTCTTTCGAATGCCACACTCATTAAAGAGAGGGAAAATCCCAATTTTTCCGATGTTTTTAACCAATAGTAGATGGTGATCTTTAGAAATTTTGTTAGTTTTTGGAAGAAGTCGTTTTGTTTTAAATTTCAAACATTTGTATATTATGTCTTTATTTTCAGAGTTCGTCCTAACATTCCAATTTCTAAAGACGTTGAACCCTATTTAGAACTCGATAGAGATGAGCATAAATTTGATATTTTTCTTACATTCCATCGAAATAATCTTCTTGTAAGCGATATTAAAATATTTCTACCATTTACAATTAACTTGGATCCATACCTGAAAAAAGTCATTAAAGGTAAATTAATTAACCTTCTTATTTTATTAAATTTTTTTAATAATTAATAATTTTTTTTTAAAAGAGGAACAGCAAAACTTAGAAGATGGTGGGCCTTCAATGATCATCGATCAAACATTTGGGTCTACATCTCCATCGTCTTTATCACATATACCCTGGAATAATAATATTTCTAAAAATCCTCATCTTTTAAGGCGGCAGGTTTGTAAATTTTCTTTGTCTACTTCTGACTATTTGAATCAATCCTCTACTTTATGCATTGTCAGGTATTTTTTCATCTTTGAGGAGAAAAAAATGAAAATATATTTTAAATAATAAATTATTACAAGATATAGCTGGATAATTGTTAATGTGTAAAGAAAAGAATTAGCAGCTGGATAATATTTCTTGAAAGTTTTTAATGTAGACCAGTTTATAATTTAAAAAGTCAATAGTTTCTTTCTTGGTCACGAATGGTAATAGGGGATATAAATAAAACGAATTTCTTAAAAAATTACAGTTTTATATTTCAGAGCATCGTTTGGACATCTAGCACAAGTTTCTACTTGTTTCAGCACAATGAACTGCCTTCTTCAGAGCCAATTTAACTCTTCACTTCGTTTTCTCTATTATAACATTATTAGCGAAGAGTTGAATTAGCTCTGAAGAAGGCAGTTCATTGTGCCGAAACAAGTGGAAACTTGTCAGCTAGATGTTCAAACGATGCTCTGAAATATAAAACTCTAATTTTTTAAGTAATTCGTTTTATTAATATCCCCTATTACCTCTATTATTCGTGAATTGACTAAGAAAGAAACTAAATTAATTTGATAATATTTCTTTTCATTGGCGCAACCAGGATTTGCTCCTGGGGGGGGGGGGGGGGGGGGCTGATCTCAAAAATTTTTCTGTGAAAATTTTTTTTTTCGCGGAACCAAAGTTTTTTTGCCTTGCAGAAAATTTTGATTTCGCGGAACCACCGCCTGCGGGGGAAATTTTTCCAGTCCGTAAAAATATTTTACCTTTTTTTTAGAGACGCTAAATTTTTGCCGCTCCGTGGAACCAAATTTTTACCCATGTGCCACCCGGGGAACCAAATTTTTTTCCCATGCGCCGCCCGCGGAACATTTCCTCTCTTCTCGAAACCGAAATGATTATATTTTTTCTTTTCTATTTGTAATATATATTTTGATTTTTTTTTTTTATCTTCTGGGGGGGGGGGGGGTTAAAACCCTAAACCCCCCCCCCCCTGGTTGCGCCTATGTTTCTTTTATTAGGCGCTTTATGCTGACATTTCGATCTTGGTCAAGACCATCCTCAGAGCTTGCGAATTGTAATTGGCATTAATTTTTAAATTTTTTTCAGCAAAGACCCCTTGTTCGTGGCAATTCATTGCAAACAAGTATGGGCATGCCCTATCCGCCTGTCACTCCTCCAGTTATGAATTGGCCACAACAACAGCCTTGGGTAGATCCTACGACAGGAATGCGAGTTCTCTGTTATCCTGTCACTTGTACACCATCAGCTCCTGTTACAGCAATTCCAGTTAGTATTTATTTCATATGAAACACTTTTCTTACTGAATTCCCTCTTTTTATTCTTAAAGATTATTTCGACCAAGCTTCCTATTAATTTTTTTGCGGGTTGGAAGAACTGATATCGGCCTTTGCTTGACCAAAATCGGGCACCAATTCAATAAATTTTCTATAAAAAAATAAAGTTTATCTTTATTTTTAGTAAAATTTTGCACTTCCAATCTGCAAAATTATTAAGAGTAAATAATCTTCTAATGTTATTCATCTATTACGTCTTCTGATGTATTAGTTAGTAATTATTCTTTCTAATTTCTCATTATATTATCATATATATAATACATTCAAAAACTTCTCTGTAAAAGATCATTCAAAAAAACAAGATCTCTAAAAGATTGAAACGAGGTCTGTTTATTTTGAAAAATCCTTATTCAGAAGTTACGAAATTATTTACAAATCTGGAAGAGCATTAATATAAAATTTGTTTTTATAATTGATTTTATAAAAAGTTTATTTTTTTCAGTCTGGATTATTAGAAATTAGACTTTCTTCTCTTACCGTGGATGGCGTTTGCGATTTGTTCAATAAACTTGACGACCTTGTTCCTATCGGACCCAAATATTTTGAGTCTATTAAACAAAATAATATTACCGGTCGAGTTTTACTGCATTGTGATTTACAAGAACTTAAAAGGGTAAGTTTTTACGATTTAAGAAAATAAATAAAAAGGGATGATAAAATTATTTATTCTTTTTTTAGGTATTGAATATGACATTCGGCGATTGGGAGCTCTTCAGGATGTTTGTCGTCTCGCTCCGAGAACAAGAGCTCTCTTCGGTCTCGACCATCGAAGAGGCCTCTTCGAAGAACGTACGCTTTTCTGTTCCAAAAACTAAACCAGTTCCTGCACAAAACGAAAGAAAACGTAAGTTTTTCACAAAAGAAGAAAGAAAAACAAAAACAAATTGTAATTTGTTAAAGAAATTATATATCCTATTTTAGAATCTTCAACAAAATTAACGGAGGAACGAAGCTCGAATAAAATTGCCACGATGGAGAAGCAGGTAATGAACTTAATAAAAATCATAACTAACGAGAGTGTCGTTTGAATATACAAGTATTTATTTAGATGTGCGTATTAACATAATTTAATATTTATTTATTTGTTCTATTTAAAAAAAAAATAAAAGTTGTCAATGTTAATGTCATTATACTCATTATAATATTCCTCTTACTTAAATATTCATAAGTTAAAAAATAATATGAATATCTGGTATAAGTGGTGTCCGAACCTCCTTATCACATAAAAACAAAATAAATTTAGAATTGATGGATCTTCCTATTTTTCAAGAAAAAAAAAACTCAAGCCTTGGAGACAACAACATTAATAAAAGAATTTGATTTTCGGTTTAACTCTGGTTTATTTCTACAACGTTTCCGCCACTCATTCTTTGGCCTTCTTCATGGAAAATTCAGCTAAGATTACATCTGTGACAACCTTTGAAATCTTAGCTGAATTTTCCCTGAAGAAGGGCACAAAATGAGTGGCCGAAACGTTGTAATTTTTACAAATAAACCATAGTTAAATCGAAAATCAAATTCTTTTATTAATGATAACTACTGTGAAATCTTAAACTTCAAAAAAAAAAAAAAAAAAAAAAAAAAAAAAAAACTTGGAGACAACAATCGACAAAATTAGCTAGCAAGACAATCACCCTCTCCTTGCCCTCGGGCTTGGTGTATTTGGTAGCGCGCCTGCCTTGTATACCAAGGGTCGAGGGTTCGGATCCCAGGCAGTCCGATGATTTTATTTAAACCATTTGGATACCAAATAGCTTAAATAAGAATGCCGGGACCCCAAATACATTTATATTCAAATAACGGGTATCGAAAAAGTCTTAAATGGCCCAAGTCTCACCCCAGAGACACAAAGGGCCCAATTTGAGGGGGCCTATGTGCCTTAATTACTGCGACTGGGTAACCGAGGAACGCCCGGGTGGCTGAGAAGGAGCAATACCTCATAAAATCCAAATCACCCTCTCCTTATTCACTTCATATAAATCATTCTTGAATAGTGCTAAAAGAAAAACCCTAAAC
>JAKCPI010021152.1:0-16032 GCA_023213315.1 Euborellia annulipes
TTTTCAATTTCGATCGGCGCACAGAGATCGTGCAGGGAGACTGGAGTAATTCTTGTCTAGGCTTTTTTTCTCACGTAAGATCGCTTTTTAAAACTCGCTATATCTCTCTCATTTATTTACGGATTTGTGGCAAAATGCAAACTGGTCTTTTGAATCAATTATAAAGCCATAGGAATTTTTTTATTTAGCTATGACCCCATAAAATGAGGGTTTATTAGTGAACCTCACGACCTGAAATATTAATTGCAGCCTTTATTTTATAATAACCCTAATTTATTTGTTTTTTAATTAAATAAACAAATTTAGGAATTGATATCGATTGAATAAATTAGAATATAAAATATTCAAGCAAAAAATAATCAAATTTTAGTCTCGAAACGTTCAAAAAATAATTAAAATTGATTTTTCCAAATTTATTTTGACAGATGAATTTTTTCTTTTTAAATTAATAATGAAATAATGAATAGTACATTTCAGTGGCGTAGTGAGCTTAATCCGCGCCCGGGGCACAATACCTTTTTAGCGCCCCCCCCCCCATTCGAAAACCTTATAATATTATATGTAAAATATACTCGCAAATTAATAAATAAATAAAGTAAAATAAATAAAGTCATCGGCTCAAGCTAGGCTTTAAATTTGAGACAAAATTATCCAGCAATTTTTTGTTTTTCGGACCATTTGGCGCCCCTTGTGAGTAGCGCCCGGTGCATGATGACCCCCCTTGCTCCCCCCCTCGCTACGCCACTGGTACATTTGAATGAGTTTAAAAATCAAATATGATCTTTGATGGAAATACATTTTATACAAATGATTTATAAATGAAAAAAAAAATTATAAATGACTATATTAACATAAATAAATTAATAATTGACCCTATGATAAAGAAATATTACTAATTTTTCGCATTAACAGGACAGACATACAGGACAAAATCTAATGGTGAATGAAGCTTTTAATTAAAAAAAAATCAAATTTTCATTCCTATTGACAAATATTAATAAAAATGATTTCTAAATGATTATATGACATAATCAATGAGAGGTTTTAATTTAAAAAAAAGGCCAAAAAGTACTAGTACTTTACTGATGAACTTTTTCAGTTTTTTTTTTCGATTTTCTTAAAATTCACTCTAACAATTTTGATTAAAATTCGAAAATTAATTATTTTTTTAGATGCTCTTTCAAATGTATATTCTCATTTTGCTCTCAATATTGTTTGAAACACACTTTACTCTTGAACTTCATTGGACAGATAGGATTTACAAAAAAAAAATTCAATTTTCTCCTATAGTAAAATAATCTTCTGAAAATTCTGAGCTTATTAAAAAAAAACCGCATGCAATTTGGCCCAGGGGTTTGCGAGTTATAAGCAATTAAAGTTTCAAACTTTTTATTTTATAACGTTAATTATTTTCGCCTTCTTAAGTGGACCAAAGGAGGGGCGGGGAGATGTTTTCTTCCCCTCCGCATTGTCGTGTTGACAAGAGTGGCGCGCCGCGGCGTTGCCATATTTCACTATTCTAAGAGTTTAAGAAATAATAATTGAATTATTTTTTTTTTTAATAAAAATTTTGAAATTATTCTTTTTTTTTTTTTGGAAAATTTCCGACCCTTTTTCTTTGTCACCCTTATCCTTTGAAAATATGGGATAAATACATCTAAATTAAATAAAAGAAAGTAAATTAAAAATAAATTTTTATTAATTTGTTCCAAGCAGGCAAAGACCATGAAATTACCAAATAAAATTAAGTGAAAAAAATAAATCAGAAATTATTTATTTATTGCTTCAATCAAAGCGTCGCCCGCCTTTGCTCCCCTCGACCGCCCGCCAACTGGCTCGGGGCCGGCTGCGGCGGGCCCTCATTTTTCTTAATTATGCAAAGAAAATTATTATAACTATTCCAATTCAGTGCCTGCTTGACGATTTGTTTACATTCATAGAATACATAAATGTAAAGAATACAATTGGAAACGTTCCTGCTACATAGGCGTACCCAGGGAGGTGTTTTTTTTTAAACATTCACACTTTTTTCTCATTCACACTCGCACTCACACTCACACACACATTCACACAGTCTTTTCGGCAACTCAGGCCATGTAAGACATTTACGATAACCGTTATTGATTTAATATACATATATGGGCTCCAGGCATTCTTATTTAAGCCATTTGGTATCCAATTGGCTTAAATAAAATCATCGGATTGCCTGGGGTCCGAACCCGCGACGTTTGGTATACGAGGTTAGCACGCTAACCCCTAGACCAAGCCCCGAGGGCAGGGAGGTGGTTTGGAATTAAAATTATTTTACAATTTTCCATTTGTTATAACAGTTGTTTATTCAGGTCTATTTATTTATTTTTTGAAGGAAGAAAAATAATTGTGAATGATAGAGCTACTACATCTTTTTTATTTTGATAATAAATAGCAATGCAAAACTTATTTAAATATTTCATGAATATCACAAAATTTAAAATCTAATATTTTTTTCTTTTCTTAAGAAAAAAATGTCCTTTCCTCTTTTCAATCTATTTTGAATTTTATGCAAAAAAATTGTTTGTGTGTGTGGGGGTGACATAAAAAGGAACTCGGTGACCATATAGTACCTGTTTAAAATAAAACGTTTCCCACTATCCGGGTGTAATTTACACTTGCACTAGTACACAATTCAACTTGGTCCTGTATTTTACGATCTAAATTCGAATCTTGGCATCCTATAGAGTGAACTCTCTCTCTTTCTCCCAATGCTCCTTCGGGATTCTAAACAAGTCAATGGAGCCCTGGATCCTATAGTAATGGAGGAAATCGCAGCCGTCTTTCCCATTTTGCTCCCCTTCTCTTTTCTCTTATATACAATAGTTGTTGCAACTATAGGTCCAGAATCTCTTCTCTCTCTCTCGCCATTGATATAGACTGTATATAATGTTAAGGAAAAACTTTTCGTCTCTTCGCCTTAGAAGATTTATCCCTAAACTTGACTCTATTCCTCGATTCCATCTTAATTATCTTGAAAGTTGGTGGCTGCGCCTGTTCCTCGGCGGCCAACTTTTCCCTCTTTCTCTCTATTACATTCAATAAAATGTTATATTTTCAAAAACAAAGCAATAGATTAAATATATCATTAATGGATTAGTCAAACAAGGGACACTATTTATTATTATATAATACAGTGGAATCCCGATAATTCGTAGCAATATGCCTGTCCCCAGAGAAAATCCCGATAAATGGTATAAAAACAATGCATTTCAGTGGCCTCGGTAATTATTTTTATACTCGAGGTCACTTAAAACGTCTTATAATTCGTATTTCCAGCTTTAAAAGTTCGTTAATTTGTACTGTTTTATAGGACTGTGCAAAATAATCGATTATTTACCGATTATTTTGTTCAAAAGTAATTGATTATTTAAAAAAAAAAACTCAATTTTAAAAGTTTTTATTCTTTGGCATTTTTTCAAAAACTGAATAGATTTTTAGTTATCGAAGGTAATTATTAAAATAATTTTTTTTTTTTATTTGAGTATAAAAAAAAAATAACTTTTTTAAATTTAATAGCTTTTGAGAAAAGGCAGAAAAAATCGAGAAAATTCGGGTTAAGCAAGGCTAAGAACTGCTGAACCGTGGATAGGTGACCCGCTGAGTGTTGAGTCTCTGACCTGCTGGAAGCCATTTTATTTAATTTCCTAAAAGTCAAATGATCTTAGAGGCCGAAATATAAATTGAAAATACTTTAACACCCGTCTCAGGAAAAAAAAAAATAAAATCCCACCTCAATAATCAATCAAAAAATAGAATATTTACTTACACTTTACACTTTACTCTTGTACTTCATAGAAAAGTTAGGAGAAATGGTTGCCATAGTAACAAAATATAAATATTTTTCCATGTTTATAAATTTTGCATCTTGAAAATCGAATGTACCGTACTGTTAAAACTAAATATATGTTGACACAAAAAATCTGGTGGGACAAGCACAGAAAACAACTTGATTGTGGATGACCGTAATGATGACCAATTTTATTATAAGGACATCGGCCCGTTATGAAAATTGCATTCATGGAATGCTCAGCTATTTTGTCATATTGGATGGGCGAAATTAACGATTTGCAAAACATCTGTTGATTGTACTATTCTATATCACTGGAATCAAAATATTTACAAATAAACGGATAATACGCAAAAGTATTTATTTTTGACCGATATCCTTATAATAAAAAAAAAAAAGAATACAACTTTAGATTGCCGAAGGTAAGAGAAAGTTGTGTGCTGTGAGACCTTTCACACCAGATTTTTGAAACATGAAAAATGAATTCTTTACTTAAAATAATAGATAAAATTAAAATTGTACTTATTACATTATTTAAAATCTAAAAATAAATTCTTAATTTGATTGCCGTGTGAGTGGGAATGAGAGAGAAAGAGAGATTTTCTCCTTTTCTATTCTAATTGAGTCTCTTGATAAAAAAAATTATTTTTTATTCTTTTTATTATCTGTTTAAATTATTATATTACCATAATAGAATAAGTCTTTTTTGGCCTTATTTGAATTCTATTAAATAAAACAAATAGAATCCTATGGTCCAAGACTCGTCTGGTCATTTGGGCTAGACACAGCCTTTCGACCTTGAAAGCTTGTTTTTAATGGCAATTCTCCGAAAGGCATTATTAAAATATTTTTAATGGCAATTCTCAGAAACGCATTGTTAAAATATACACACAAACAGGCTTCTACTATCTAACCTGAGAATAAAGGCCCTCTTTGTCTCTCGCTAATAAGTGATGCTTTAAAACTAGTAAATTGAAATAATTACGTTTAAATAAAAAATCTGGTGTGACTGATGGCACAGCACACAACTTTCTCTTACCTTCGGTATTCGAAAGTTGTGTTAAGTGCTTGTCACACCAGATTTTTTTGTGTCGAGATATCCTTAGTTTCAGTTGATACGTATATTAAAATTCAACATGTAAAATTTATAAACATTGGAAAATATTTATATTTTGTTACCATGGCAACTATTTCTCCTATCTTTCCAATGAAGTTTTTTTTTTTAAACATTCACACTTTTTTTTTCACATTCACACACTAATTCACACAGTCTTTTCGGCAACTTAGGCCATTTTAAGAATTTAAACGATATCCGTTATTGATTATTATACATATTGGGGGTCCAGGCATTTCTATTTAGTCATTTGGTATCCAAATGCCTTAAATAAAATCATTGGACTGCCTGGGGTCCGAACCCGCGACGTTCGCTATAGAAGGTAGACACGCTATCAACTACTCCAAGCCCCGTGGGCTCCAATGAAGTTCAAGTGATAAAAGCTATAGCTATAGCTTTATAATTAATTGTAAAGACCAGTTTTGCATTTTGTCCCAAATCGAAAAAGAGCGAAGAGGTTGAAATTTTATATTTAAGTTAGGTGCTCCTGGGACGTAACACGAAGCTTTTGTATAAAATCGGCGAAAAAGTAGAACTATTAATATTCAATGAATACCTCAATTTGGATTTGACTAAACATACTCCCACATTTGTTCAATATAATTTTATATAATCGAATTGAAAAATTGACTGATTGACAAAAAATTATGAAATGAAAAAGAAATATGCACTCATTTATGCGGAGGAACATTGACAGATGATATAATTTAATCCATCTCTATTTAGAATCAGAATTCAAGACGCATGTCTTTATTTATCCTAATTAACCCATGGGATATTATTTAGACTTAGGAGTACAAGAGGGATACTCTATCACTGTTCTATGGCCCAAGGAAGAGCAAGAATTTAAAGAGGGGTTGAATGACTTTGACACATTTTGTTACATTCAAATGCTTTATGCATAATTAAAATTGAGGAAGATGGGGTTATTAAAAATCTACTTTTTCTTATTAATTCTATTAATTATGAATTATTTAAGGAATGTTAAGCAATAAAATATTGTAAATAATATCGAATTAATTAAGTCCTTTATGGAGGAAAACAAAGGGAATGCTTAGTTTTAAGAAAATTCTCAAAGTTCAAAGGCGATGGGCCACATGCTCCTGTTTTACAAAAGAATTCAAATTTTGAAGATATTATTTTTTAATACAATGGAAAGATCTACGGATACCTGTTATTAAATTTCTAAAATATAAAATTTAACTTCTATGAAAAAAAGACCACCCTAATGTACAGTATACCTCATTTCTTCTATTTGTATCAATTAATCAAAAATTAGACGAGATATCGAAATTTCGTCTCAAAATTCTTAATCTATGTGAAATTATAAACTAAAATGATGTATCATATTAAATTATAATTGCAAAGGAGTTTAATAAAATAAACTTTAAATTTTTCATATGTTTGGACAGTACACAAACCTCAAAACGTGTGTTTCCATCAAAATCTCGACATCGATTATTTAATGCTATTGACGTCCTTAATTCTTACGTCACTGAGATTATCTCCCATAAAAAATATAAATTAAAAAAAATATCTCATTACTTAGCTTAATTCTTTATTTAAGTTTAAGAATGTTTTTTTTTTTTTTTTTTTTTTTTAAATTTCATGAACTTCAATAAACCAGAGAATAATTAAGATTAAGAAAGTAATTTAAAAAAAAAAAGGAAAAAAATTGTAAAGTTGATAGAAATTTTTTTAATTAAATTGTTTGATCATAAATATCAAACTCTTATTTTTTTGAAAGTATATTTTTTTCCTTTATTAAGATTGTTGTTATATATAGGTACATTATATATACAAGTACCTAATGTACATGTGTATTTAAAGGAATGTTAATGAACAGTTAGTGAGAAAAAAATAAATTTAAAATACACTTATTCACAATAAATTAATCTGAAAAAACTTTTCTAGAAGTGAGATTTAAGATATCACATTTTAAATATATATTTTTTTTAAATTTTATTAAAAATGAGAATATACATTTAAAAGTGTACTCGACAACGAATCTTTCCAATTCTTACTCTTTAATGGCCTCTGGAACCAAAAAGGGTTGAAAAAAATCCAATAATTTTTCTCTCTTTATATATATAATATATATATAGGTATAGGTATATATATAGGGATAAGAGAAATTAAAATATTTAAAAAGAGGTTCATTGCTTTCTATATTCTTTAATAGTTAAAAATAAGAGGGTAAAATATAAGTCATATAAACTTTGTCAATTGACGTGTAGTGTATAAAAATAAGGAAATTATTATTTTTTTTTTAATATCCTATAAAGATGGGTTAACTGGCGAAATGTCCTCATATTCCTAATAAGGCGTAAAGAGTATTCGTTGATTTTTAGCACCTATTTAATGTTCATAAATAAAAAAATTTAAGAGGAAATTGACTAGATACTAATATAAAACGACATCATATTTGATTCAAAATTCATAGGCAATTTAAAGTTGTAAATTTTGGTGTCTCTTCATCCCCCAACGTGAAGAAGAGAAAAGCGATGAACCATCAAATTAAACTTGAGTGTTGAGAAAATTTTTTTAAATTTTATTATGTCTCTGCATTGCAATATTATAGAGTTCTGTCCTCGCCTTATTCCCGCGATGCGGGGTCGGCGGACCTCACTTTTAACCTCCAACCCTATCACACGTTTTTGCGACTGGAAGAAATAGGACAGGCCGGCCCGTCACTCGATCTGACGCCTGTTGAAAAGAGGAACATGATACATGATAGAGACAGACATACAAGAACTGAATGACTGCCTGTCCCAGCTCGGGCAGCTCGTGGTCGCCATCCACGTACCCATAAGATGTGCGTCCCTAACCGAATTGAGATATTATAGAGTTCAGATTTTTTTTCCAATTGAAACATTTTTCAGTTTGGAAGGGAAGCAAACTCCTAGAAACAAATGTTGACATTGCCTACCATATATGCGTGAGTCAAACAGTGCGCTTAATTATAGCAGTTGCTCCTCTTCCGTCCCCTAAGAAATTCGCCTATATTTGAAACAACAAATCTCCCGAGAATCCAAGATTATAATGAATTTTATTCCCATGGTTGGTTTAAAGTATTTTACATCAATTTTAACGGTAATCAACCATATAATGATTATTAGCAGAAAATAAAATTATACTCGAATGATATTGAAATGAAAAATTTAATATATACCACATATATCTTTTGAATAGCTTCATAACTTGTATTTAAATTGTTTTTTTATTATCATTTAATAATATTTTAAATTAATGTAATTTTATGGATGTTTCATTTTTGTTATAAATAATGTTATTTTAAATGTTTAAGTAAATAAATAGGCTTTTTAAAAGTAATTAGGATTGTGTATCTATAAAATCAGTAAAATCGTCCGTCCTTTGTGGTTTTTGACGTGAATGCTCTTTAAAAATTGGAAAATTACAGAAGTTACAGCTCAAAAATTATTATTTATTTAAAAAATTAAATAGCTAAAAAATTTATTTCATCGATTATATGTTGGAATATAACATTAGGAAAGGAGTGGGGCGCACAGCAAGGGGCCCTGGAGAACAAGGTTGATGAATTAATTTTTTTAAATTCTTGATCTTATATAGGTAGATATATATTAATATCTATCTATCTATATTTACATAAATAAAAAAAGTAATAGAAAAAAATGTATATATGTTTGCTTTCTGCGCCAGCTTTCGTGACATACGACTCTAGACAAATAGAAGATGCTATACAAAGAGAAATAATAGAAAGAAAAAGAAAAATATGGTGTGACTGGTTGCACAGCTCACAAGTTTCTCTAATCTTCGGTAATCAAAAGTTGTGTTCAGTGCTTGTCACACCAGATTTTTTGTGTTGACATATATTATAGTTTCCGACAGAACGGTACATTCGAATTTCAAGACGTAAAATATATAAGAATGGGAAAATATTTATATTTTGTTACCATGGCAACCATTTCTCCTATCTTTCTATGAAGTACCATCAAGAGAAAAGATATTGGACAACCCCCTCACTTCTACCTGAATTTAGAGCCTTTGAGGTATGTATATAGGGCCGTAACTAGGCAGATGCAACAGGTGCACCGTGTATCTGTATAAGAGAAAAGATATTGGACAACCCCCTCACTTCTACCTGAATTTAGAGCCTTTTGAGGTATGTATATAGGGCCGTAACTAGGCAGATGCAACAGGTGCACCGTGTATCTGTTGCATCTGCCTAGTTACGGCCCTGTATACATACCTCAAAAGGCTCTAAATTCAGGTAGAAGTGAGGGGGTTGTCCAATATCTTTCTCTTGATGGTACAAGAGTAAAGTGGGCTTCAGAAAATTTCAATGGCAAATGAGAATATACATTTTAAAGACCATCTAAAAAATAAATGATTTTTGAATTTTAAACAAAATCGTTGGACCGAATTTTGAGAAAATCGAACCTACTGCGTGCGTGTGGATCCCTCGATCATTTTAAATCATTTTTCCACGAGACCTAAACAAGACAATACATTAAATTATTAATATCTACTTCAAATTAAAATTAAAATGTTTTTAACAATAATTCGTATAGAGGATTAGCCTAGGACAAGTGGGATTAACCATTCTGAATAATCCAGTCAAACCCCATCATGAAGTAGGCAAAAAAAAAAAAAAATTATTTAAATATCAAAATACTAATATTTTTCAATTGTCAATAATAATTCAATAAAATTCAGATGTTTTTATTCAATTTCATTTGATTTGAATATAATTAAAGAGTATTCACTTGTATTTCCAATCAAAGAAACGAATGAATGTTTCATATATTTATTTAGATATAAAAGAAGAAATAATTATATATAATTATCGAATTAGGATCATTTGATTTATTAGATAAAGAGAATATTCAATTAAGTTTAAATAAATTATTAGGGGTTGATATAGTTTAATTATTATTATTTAGCAGTTTGAGGGAGACAATAAATATCTGAGCAAGAAACTAATGAAAGACAATACATTTGTTTGTCTGAATTAATTTTTTTTAATATTGGGGAAGGATACTTCAAAATTAACAAATTGCTGCGAATGACAGCCAACCCCTTCCCCCCTACCCTGAAATCAAATTCAATAACCAGAATTGACATCATAAGCATGGGCGTAACTAGGGGGTGCCGGGGTGGGCCTGCCCCCTCCCCAGAAAGCTCCTTGTCCCAAGAAAAATTGAGAAAATATGGGGCTTTCCAGGCCCACCGGAGGATAGCTGATCCCATGACCCCCTCCCCCAGCGATGATGGCTGGTCCCATGGACCGGGGGCCCCGCCAAATTCTCTAGTTACGCCCATGATGGTTTTCAAACAATTTTGAAAGCAAAATGAGAACAGCATCAAAAAAATAATTGATTTTTGAATTTTAAGAGAAAGTAAAAATTAATATGTCAAAATAAATTTGGAAAATCGATTTTTAATCATTTTCAGAACGTTTTGAGACTAAAATTTCATTGATTTTGCTTGAATATTTTATATACTAAGTTATTCAATCAATATCAAGGCCTAAATGTGTTTATTTAATTAAAAAACAATAAATCAAGATAATTAGAAAATGAAAGAGGCAGTTAAAATTTGAAGATGTAAAAGGCAATTAATAAACCCCCATTTTAAGTGGTCGTAGTTAAATAAAAAAAATGTATATAGCTTTATAATTGATTGAAAAGACCAGTTTTGCATTTTTCCTCAAATCCAACGAAAAATAAGAAAGCTATAGCGACTTTTTGAAAAGCGAATCTGCGCGTGAAGAAAAGCCTAGACGAGAGTGAAGCGAGGCTCCCTGGCTGCACTCTGGGCGCCGATCGAATTAGAAAAAACAAATTGATGCTCTCCCATCATTTGAAATAATTGCCAAATTGATTGATTTCATCTTTTTATGCTTTTATAAAATTTTATTCAAAACTTTTTTTAACTATAAGAATAAAAGACTGCATATTTATCTATAAAAAATTCAATCCTTTGAGAAAAAATAAAATTTCAAAATATTTTGTCTTCAATCAAAGAGATTTCTCATAAATCCATCCCTTTAGTTCAGTGCTTGTTAAACTTTTAGAGTCGCGGGCCCGTTGGGAACCAAATAAATATTCACGGCCCCCCTATTTTTAAATATAGAGAGAAAGTATTTTTTTTTTTTTTTTTTACATTCACTTACCTATGTGTGTTCAATTTTAAGCATGAAGGAATTGAGCTAGGAGGGTGAAATTTTATATTTAAGTTAGACACCTCCCTGAGGCGTGCAAATAAGCTTTTAATCAAAATCAGGCAAAAAGTACTAGTACTTTACTGATGTAGTTTTTCAGTTTTTTTCGATTTTCTCAAAATTCGCTCTAACGATTTTTTTTTTTTAATTAATAAATCAATTATTTTTTAGATGCTCTTTAAAATGTATATTCTTTTATATATATTGTATATTCTGCCGTTGAAATCTTCTGAAGACCACTTTACTCTTGTTCTTTATAGGAAAGATAGGTGAAATGGTTGCCATGGTATCAGAATTTAAATCTTTTACTTTTTAGATTAAAATTCATATCAATCAATTATTTAGATGCCCTTTTAAAAAGTACATCAGTAATATTTTGTGAAAATTGTTTGAAGTCCTCAAATCATTTTATCTAAATTAAATTTTACACTTTGATATTCAACTACCCGGGACTGGTGGCCAAAATGGCATACAAATGCCGAAGGCCAATAAATAAATAAATAAATAAATATTCAACTACCCTACAATAATACAAGATCGAAATATCGGGGGGGAACTGGGGGGGGGGGCGGAAGGGGGGGGGGGGGAATTTATAAAAATGATATATTTGAAAAATAAATCTCTAAATTAAAAAAAATTAAAAAGAGTAAGAAATTCATTTTTTAAATTTTTCAAAAATTTTTGATAAAAATCACTATCAAATTTTTTAAAATTTTAATTTTATTAAAATTGTGATTTTTTTAAAATTTTTAAAGTTTATAGAGATTTGTTTTTGTTTTATACTATTTAAACATATTAAATAATTTTAATTTTCTAAAAATTTTTTTCCCCCTGATTCAAATTCGTTGGCCCCCGCTTGTGTTCAAATAAATATAACAACCATGTGATGATGAAGAATTGAAAGATTTTACATCTAACTATCATTATTTGGCAATATTCTCTGACTGGTTAATTAATTTTTTTGTTCTCTTTCAATTTTTATAATTCTTCCAAATGTCCAAAAAAAAAATAAATAATTTAACTTAAAAGCTGTTAAATTATTATTTTTAAAAAGAGAAATAATTTTTCTTAGAAAAGAGTGGAAGGGGGAGAGGCGGCTGGCGGCTTTTTCTCCTCAGAAACAATCAGAGCGGAGGGGAGGGGGCTGCTGTCACCCGCGACCCTCCCCTCCTTTGGCCAAACTAAGTGCGCTTAATATTAATTTTGGAAATAAATAAAAACTTTGGTAAATCAAATGTCTATAACTCGGAAACCGCGCATCCAATTCGCATCGGATCTTTTGTAATGAGTTTAGAATTTTCTAGAGAATATTCACATGGAACTAAAATTGAATAATTAAGAATATTAAATATACAAATTAAACACTAGGTTATTTTTTTCAAAGGTTTTATTAATTAAAAAATTAACACTTGATACGTATTTCGACAATTCCTTGCCATCATCAGAAGTGATTACATTTTACTTAAAAGACAAAAGTATTGTAAAATCAGTATTAATTCAATATTGTCTAAATTATAAAATAATTATTGGGAACAAAGTAAAAAAAAAAAAAAATTCGTTCAAAATCAGAAAATAGACGTCACGTGAAAAAGACCAGCGGCCAACAACTGCCACAGTCAACATCGATTTTTTTTTTTTTTGAAGTTACTGAGAACATTGCAGGGTGGAGAGAAGCAAAAAATTTTTTCAAATAAAGTTTCAGTGGCGTAGTGAGCTTAACTCGCGCCCGGGGCACAATACCTTTTTAGCGCCCCCTACCCCCCCCCCCCCCATTCGAAAATCATAAAATTCGGGTGAGGGGGATAATATTATATGTAAAACATAACAAAATTATTATATTACACTGGCACTAAATTTAAAATATATCTTCCAGAAATCAATTATAATAAAAATTATCCAACAATTTTGTTGTTTTGTGGATCATTTGGCGCCTCTTTGTGAGTAGCGCCCGGGGCATGATGACCCCCCTTGCTCCCCCCTCACTACGCCACTGTAAAGTTTGCAGGATTTAATTAACAAGAGGAAGTCTTTAGTTGAAAAAAATGTTTGCATCTCCATCCTTCAATTCACCGTGCTCAGTATAATTTGAAAACAATTTTTAATTCCAAAATGCAATCGGAAGAGATTCTTAGATTGAAAATAATATTAGAACAAAAAAAAAAAAAAAAATTAAGACGTTTGTAAATTCCATTGATTCTCAGAGAAATCTGTTAGTTGAACTCAAAAAACCTCAGATCGATGAAAATTTTGATTGATTTGCTAGCACCCTTAAAGAAAACAAAACAAGAGCACAAGCCAAATAAGGATTTCAAAAATAAATTCTTAAAATGAATGAACGAGAGAAAAAAAAGTAAAAATTCAATTCCCATCAAAAAAAAAAAAATAATAATAAAAATAATCCTACCAACCCAATCAACGCAAACAAAAATGGTTTGTTCTGTTAAAAAAAAAAAAAAAAAATTGGCGATAATGCTATAGGCCTAAACGAACTTCCGTTCGTTAATGTATTTTTTTGTTTTATAAATTCAATTTTAAACTTTTAATAATTGAAATCAAATGAACTTAGAGCATACATTTTGAAGTTGTAGAGGTAATTTTGTTTCCGCAAATGTATGTTTGTTTAAAAAAAAAAAGTTTGAAAGTAAAAACTATAGTTTTTAATTTCAAACTATAGTTTTTAATTTCAAACTATATATAGGCATACTTCTGACGAGAGGAGAAAATATAATATTTCTAGAGAGGCTAGAAAAATTAGGAACACTTAATATTGGAGGAAATAGCTTAGCAGTAACAACGAGAAAATATTTTGATCAAGTTAGTAGGAACAATTTGAATAAAAATTCCTCTATCTCTAATTATTATAAGAAGTTAAGCGAATTAATTCTTTTTCAAATTAGAGTTGAATAGTTTCATTAATTTAAAAGTTTAATAACAAAGAATAAAATGAGAATTTAATTAACATATAAATTGGAATCTTTTTTTTAATATATACTGGGCGGTTGGGAGTAAAAAAAAATAAAATCATAATGTGTCTATAGGCAAATATTATTAATATATAGAGGTAAGAGAAAGTAAAAAAGAGCCTAAGTTTTTAAATATACAATAGGCATATTTAGAAGTTTGCTCACATCTTGTGGGTACGTGGATGGCGACCAACGAACTGCCCGAGCTGGGACAGGCAGTCTTTCAATTCTTTAAATGTCTGACTCTTCCCTTCCTCTTTTCAAGAGGCGTCTGACTGTGTGACGGGCCGGCCTGTCATATTTCTTCCGGTCTTAAAAACGTATGGTAGGGTTGGAGGGAAAAAGTGAGGTCCGCCGACCCCGCATTGTGGGACAAAGCGGGGAGAGAAGAAGAAGAGGCATATTTAGAAGTAGGCTACTATCTGTATCAGTCAAAAGTATCCGCTCTAACAGTGCACCCCTATCGGTGAGAAAAACAGTCATAATGTTTAAAAAGGCCAAGTGCATTTTTTTAAACTATGAAACCAAAACACAGCTGCATGTACAAAAACCTTAATTAATTAATCAATCTTATCAAAAAACATTTAAAAAAAAAATATCATCTCTCGAAGCTCTCTAGGAAGATCTCTATCTAGCTAATCGATACTTTTGGCTAATACAGATAGTATAATATTTATTTTTTAGTGTTCTGAGAAAATTAGAAATTGAATAAATTATTCTTCCAGCTGTAAAGCATTTTCGATAATGTCAAAATCTTTTATTTAATTCCGCTCTTTCTGAAAGTTATTAACTTATATATCTGACTACTTCATTATTTTTAGAATAAAATTAATTTTAGACTAAGAATTTGCATAACATCTTGTATATATCCTACAAGACGATGTTTGTATTGCTGGGCTTTATAGTATATCTAATCGAATAGAAGAACATGGACCAAGTCAATATAACATCATCAACTAAAATTTAGTCCAAAATAGGTTTGCATGTGTGTTTGTAATACATTCCCTATAAATAGAGACCGCCTTTGCTAATATGTGAATCCATTTCCTGATTCTGTTTCTCATTTTATTTGTTTGCTCCTCGGTCCGAAATCACCTTTAGGGAGTTAAGTTGTGCCCTCGGGGAACAATATTCATGATAATATGTCTGATGACACACACCAAAATCATGTCCAATTGATTCGCCATTTCAATTCCGCAACGTTTTCGACCGGACGTAATATCATCATTCCAGGGATTTGGGGTTGGGAGGGTGCAAACATTGTCAACTTTTCCCACCAGAGAGGCCGGAATAGATTTCCTCATCCTGCTGCTTGGAATCCCAAGAGACGTGCCTTCCGATTTGAAATTAGTTGTTTCCATTTTATAACCTTAATTTCAATTTATTTCGTCATTGTTTTTCATTATATCGTAAATGAATGCGTTTTTAGAGGTATGTTATTTTCATCGTTTCTAATTCCTTTTAACTTTCTTTTTTTTTTAAGGAACTGAATGTAATAAGCTATTTCATATGGTTTTCATTTTTGCCATTTCTCATTTTTTTCATTGATTTAGAAATGAGAGAGAGAAAGATGGTGACGCAAGGTTCTTTGCTTCCAGCTGTTCTGCAGGTTCCGGCATTTCTCTTCCTTTTTCCTTCATCATTTCAGTAAAAAAGGAAAAAAGACAGCAAAAGGGGAGAGATTTGAGGGGTGCTTAAAGATAAGAAGAGAGCCGGACCTGGTCATGTTGCAAAGGATTTAGGCTGAGATTTGCTGATGTCAAAGTCTTAAGAGTGTTCTACTAAACCATTAGAGATGTCACCAGCCATAGTGACTTAGGTAATTTCGGTATCAATTAGAGCTTAATTTTATTAAATTAATAAAGGGTCGACCCCAATATTTGTCATTCTTGATTAGAATTTATCAACTTTTACATTTTTTAATCGATAT
>JAKCPI010021153.1:0-22370 GCA_023213315.1 Euborellia annulipes
GAGACTGGAGTAACTCTTCTCTAGGCTTTTTTCTCACGTGGGATCGCTTTTTAAAAACTCGCTATATCTCTCTCATTTATTTACGGATTTGTGGCAAAATGCAAAAACTGGTCTTTTGAATCAATTATAAAGCCATAGGAATTTTATTTAGCTACGACCCCATAAAATGAGGGTTTATTAGTGTGAACCTCACGACCTGAAATATTAATTGCAGCCTTTATTTTATAATAACCCTAATTTATTTGTTTTTTAATTAAATAAACAAATTTAGGAATTGATATCGATTGAATAAATTAGAATATAAAATATTCAAGCAAAAATAATCAAATTTTAGTCTCGAAACGTTCAAAAAATAATTAAAATTGATTTTTCCAAATTTATTTTGACAGATGAATTTTTTTCTTTTTAAATTAATAATGAAATGATGAATAGTACATTTCAGTGGCGTAGTGAGCTTAACTCGCGCCCGGGGCACAATACCTTTTAGCGCCCCCCCCCCATTCGAAAACCTTATAATATTATATGTAAAATATACTCGCAAATTAATAAATAAATAAAGTAAAATAAATAAAGTCATCGGCTCAAGCTAGGCTTTAAATTTGAGACAAAATTATCCAGCAATTTTTTGTTTTTTCGGACCATTTGGCGCCCCTTTGTGAGTAGCGCCCGGTGCATGATGACCCCCCCCTTGCTCCCCCCTCGCTACGCCACTGGTACATTTGAATGAGTTTAAAAATCAAATATGATCTTTGATGGAAATACATTTTATACAAATGATTTATAAATGAAAAAAAAATTATAAATGACTATATTAACATAAATAAATTAATAATTGACCCTATGATAAAGAAATATTACTAATTTTTCGCATTAACAGGACAGACATACAGGACAAAATCTAATGGTGAATGAAGCTTTTAATTAAAAAAAAAATCAAATTTTCATTCCTATTGACAAATATTAATAAAAATGATTTCTAAATGATTATATGACATAATCAATGAGAGGTTTTAATTTAAAAAAAGGCCAAAAAGTACTAGTACTTTACTGATGAACTTTTTCAGTTTTTTTTTTTCGATTTTCTTAAAATTCACTCTAACAATTTTGATTAAAATTCGAAAATTAATTATTTTTTTAGATGCTCTTTCAAATGTATATTCTCATTTTGCTCTCAATATTGTTTGAAACACACTTTACTCTTGAACTTCATTGGACAGATAGGATTTACAAAAAAAAATTCAATTTTCTCCTATAGTAAAATAATCTTCTGAAAATTCTGAGCTTATTAAAAAAAAACCGCATGCAATTTGGCCCAGGGGTTTGCGAGTTATAAGCAATTAAAGTTTCAAACTTTTTTATTTTATAACGTTAATTATTTTCGCCTTCTTAAGTGGACCAAAGGAGGGGCGGGGAGATGTTTTCTTCCCCTCCGCATTGTCGTGTTGACAAGAGTGGCGCGCCGCGGCGTTGCCATATTTCACTATTCTAAGAGTTTAAGAAATAATAATTGAATTATTTTTTTTTTTTAAATAAAAATTTTGAAATTATTCTTTTTTTTTTTTTTTTGGAAAATTTCCGACCCTTTTTCTTTGTCACCCTTATCCTTTGAAAATATGGGATAAATACATCTAAATTAAATAAAAGAAAGTAAATTAAAAATAAATTTTTATTAATTTGTTCCAAGCAGACAAAGACCATGAAATTACCAAATAAAATTAAGTGAAAAAAATAAATCAGAAATTATTTATTTATTGCTTCAATCAAAGCGTCGCCCGCCTTTGCTCCCCCCGACCGCCCGCCAACTGGCTCGGGGGCCGGCTGCGGCGGGCCCTCATTTTTCTTAATTATGCAAAGAAAATTATTATAACTATTCCAATTCAGTGCCTGCTTGACGATTTGTTTACATTCATAGAATACATAAATGTAAAGAATACAATTGGAAACGTTCCTGCTACATAGGCGTACCCAGGGAGGTGTTTTTTTTTAAACATTCACACTTTTTTCTCATTCACACTCGCACTCACACTCACACACACATTCACACAGTCTTTTCGGCAACTCAGGCCATTTAAGACATTTACGATAACCGTTATTGATTTAATATACATATATGGGCTCCAGGCATTCTTATTTAAGCCATTTGGTATCCAATTGGCTTAAATAAAATCATCGGATTGCCTGGGGTCCGAACCCGCGACGTTTGGTATACGAGGTTAGCACGCTAACCCCTAGACCAAGCCCCGAGGGCAGGGAGGTGGTTTGGAATTAAAATTATTTTACAATTTTCCATTTGTTATAACAGTTGTTTATTCAGGTCTATTTATTTATTTTTTGAAGGAAGAAAAATAATTGTGAATGATAGAGCTACTACATCTTTTTTATTTTGATAATAAATAGCAATGCAAAACTTATTTAAATATTTCATGAATATCACAAAATTTAAAATCTAATATTTTTTTCTTTTCTTAAGAAAAAAATGTCCTTTCCTCTTTTCAATCTATTTTGAATTTTATGCAAAAAAATTGTTTGTGTGTGTGGGGGTGACATAAAAAGGAGCTCGGTGACCATATAGTACCTGTTTAAAATAAAACGTTTCCCACTATCCGGGTGTAATTTACACTTGCACTAGTACACAATTCAACTTGGTCCTGTATTTTACGATCTAAATTCGAATCTTGGCATCCTATAGAGTGAATCTCTCTCTCTTTCTCCCAATGCTCCTTCGGGATTCTAAACAAGTCAATGGAGCCCTGGATCCTATAGTAATGGAGGAAATCGCAGCCGTCTTTCCCATTTTGCTCCCTTCTCTTTTCTCTTATATACAATAGTTGTTGCAACTATAGGTCCAGAATCTCTTCTCTCTCTCTCGCCATTGATATAGACTGTATATAATGTTAAGGAAAAACTTTTCGTCACTTCGCCTTAGAAGATTTATCCCTAAACTTGACTCTATTCCTCGATTCCATCTTAATTATCTTGAAAGTTGGTGGCTGCGCCTGTTCCTCGGCGGCCAACTTTTCCCTCTTTCTCTCTATTACATTCAATAAAATGTTATATTTTCAAAAACAAAGCAATAGATTAAATATATCATTAATGGATTAGTCAAACAAGGGACACTATTTATTATTATATAATACAGTGGAATCCCGATAATTCGTAGCAATATGCCTGTCCCCAGAGAAAATCCCGATAAATGGTATAAAAACAATGCATTTCAGTGGCCTCGGTAATTATTTTTATACTCGAGGTCACTTAAAACGTCTTATAATTCGTATTTCCAGCTTTAAAAGTTCGTTAATTTGTACTGTTTTATAGGGCTGTGCGCAAAATAATCGATTATTTACCAATTATTTTGTTCAAAAGTAATTGATTATTAAAAAAAAAAACTCAATTTTAAAAAGTTTTTATTCTTTGGCATTTTTTCAAAAACTGAATAGATTTTTAGTTATCGAAGGTAATTATTAAAATAATTTTTTTTTTATTTGAGTATAAAAAAAATAACTTTTTTAAATTTAATAGCTTTTGAGAAAAGGCAGAAAAAAATCGAGAAAATTCGGGTTAAGCAATGCTAAGAATTGCTGAACCGTGGATAGGTGACCCGCTGAGTGTTGAGTCTCTGACCTGCTGGAAGCCATTTTATTTAATTTCCTAAAAGTCAAATGATCTTAGAGGCCGAAATATAAATTGAAAATACTTTAACACCCGTCTCAGGAAAAAAAAAATAAATCCCACCTCAATAATCAATCAAAAAATAGAATATTTACTTACACTTTACACTTTACTCTTGTACTTCATAGAAAAGTTAGGAGAAATGGTTGCCATAGTAACAAAATATAAATATATTTCCATGTTTATAAATTTTGCATCTTGAAAATCGAATGTACCGTACTGTTAAAACTAAATATATGTTGACACAAAAAATCTGGTGGGACAAGCACAGAAAACAACTTGATTGTGGATGACCGTAATGATGACCAATTTTATTATAAGGACATCGGCCCGTTATGAAAATTGCATTCATGGAATGCTCAGCTATTTTGTCATATTGGATGGGCGAAATTAACGATTTGCAAAACATCTGTTGATTGTACTATTCTATATCACTGGAATCAAAATATTTACAAATAAACGGATAATACGCAAAAGTATTTATTTTTGACCGATATCCTTATAATAAAAAAAAAAAAGAAAACAACTTTAGATTGCCGAAGGTAAGAGAAAGTTGTGTGCTGTGAGACCTTTCACACCAGATTTTTGAAACATGAAAAATGAATTCTTTACTTAAAATAATAGATAAAATTAAAATTGTACTTATTACATTATTTAAAATCTAAAAATAAATTCTTAATTTGATTGCCGTGTGAGTGGGAATGAGAGAGAAAGAGAGATTTTCTCCTTTTCTATTCTAATTGAGTCTCTTGATAAAAAAAATTATTTTTTATTCTTTTATTATCTGTTTAAATTATTATATTACCATAATAGAATAAGTCTTTTTGGCCTTATTTGAATTCTATTAAATAAAACAAATAGAATCCTATGGTCCAAGACTCGTCTGGTCATTTGGGCTAGACACAGCCTTTCGACCTTGAAAGCTTGTTTTTAATGGCAATTCTCCGAAAGGCATTATTAAAATATTTTTAATGGCAATTCTCAGAAACGCATTGTTAAAATATACACACAAACAGGCTTCTACTATCTAACCTGAGAATAAAGGCCCTCTTTGTCTCTCGCTAATAAGTGATGCTTTAAAACTAGTAAATTGAAATAATTACAATTAAATAAAAAATCTGGTGTGACTGATGGCACAGCACACAACTTTCGAATACCGAAGGTAAGAGTTGTGTTAAGTGCTTGTCACACCAGATTTTTTGTGTCGAGATATCCTTAGTTTCAGTTGATACGTATATTAAAATTCAACATGTAAAATTTATAAACATTGGAAAATATTTATATTTTGTTACCATGGCAACCATTTCTCCTATCTTTCCAATGAAGTTTTTTTTTTTTTAACATTCACACTTTTTTTCACATTCACACACTCACTTCACACAGTCTTTTCGGCAACTTAGGCCATTTTAAGAATTTAAACGATATCCGTTATTGATTATTATACATATTGGGGGTCCAGGCATTTCTATTTAGTCATTTGGTATCCAAATGCCTTAAATAAAATCATCGGACTGCCTGGGGTCCGAACCCGCGACATTCGCTATAGAACGTAGACACGCTATCAACTACTCCAAGCCCCGTGGGCTCCAATGAAGTTCAAGTGATAAAAGCTATAGCTATACGATAAATTGATGTTTTTTGGCTGTGGAGATTTACTCAGGATTCGCAGGGACTTTGAAGCCAGGAGATTAAATAAAAAATCTTTTATTTAATTTTTATTTGCCGATCGTTTCGGTCGCCAATCACGACCTTCATCAGGGTATAATTAACAATATTTGCCCTGATGAAGGTCGTGATTGGCGACCGAAACGTCGGCAAATAAAAATTAAATGAAATATTTTTTTATTTAATCTCCTGGCTGCAAAGTCCCTGCGAATCCTGAGCTATAGCTATAGCTTTATAATTAATTGTAAAGACCAGTTTTGCATTTTGTCCCAAATCGAAAAAGAGCGAAGAGGTTGAAATTTTATATTTAAGTTAGATGCTCCTGGGACGTAACACGAAGCTTTTGTATAAAATCGGCGAAAAAGTAGAACTATTAATATTCAATGAATACCTCAATTTGGATTTGACTAAACATTCTCCCACATTTGTTCAATATAATTTTATATAATCGAATTGAAAAATTGACTGATTGACAAAAAATTATGAAATGAAAAAGAAATATGCACTCATTTATGCGGAGGAACATTGACAGATGATATAATTTAATCCATCTCTATTTAGAATCAGAATTCAAGACGCATGTCTTTATTTATCCTAATTAGCCCATGGGATATTATTTAGACTTAGGAGTACAAGAGGGATACTCTATCACTGTTCTATGGCCCAAGGAAGAGGGGTTGAATGACTTTTTGACATGTTACATTCAAATGCTTTATGCATAATTAAAATTGAGGAAGATGGGGTTATTAAAAATCTACCTTTTCTTATTAATTCTATTAATTATGAATTATTTAAGCAATAAAAGATTGTAAATAATATCGAATTAATTAAGTACTTTATGGAGGAAAACAAAGGGAATGCTTAGTTTTAAGAAAATTCTCAAAGTTCAAAGGCGATGGGCCACGTGCTCCTGTTTTACAAAAGAATTCAAATTTTGAAGATATTATTTTTTAATACAATGGAAAGATCTACTGATACCTGTTATTAAATTTCTAAAATATAAAATTTAACTTCTATGAAAAAAGACCACCCTAATGTACAGTATACCTCATTTCTTCTATTTGTATCAATTAATCAATAATTAGACGAGATATTATAAACTAAAATGATGTATCATATTAATTATAATTGCAA
The DNA here is from genome assembly GCA_023213315.1 of Euborellia annulipes. NCBI lineage: Eukaryota > Metazoa > Arthropoda > Insecta > Dermaptera > Anisolabididae > Euborellia > Euborellia annulipes. The sequence goes on from JAKCPI010021153.1 coordinate 6,469, forward strand.
AGGAGTTTAATAAAATAAACTTTAAATTTTACATATGTTTGGACAGTACACAAACCTCAAAACGTGTGTTTCCATCAAAATCTCGACATCGATTATTTAATGCTATTGACGTCCTTAATTCTTACGTCACTGAGATTCTCTCCCATAAAAAATATAAATTAAAAAAAAATATCTCATTACTTAGCTTAATTCTTTATTTAAGTTTAAGAATGTTTTTTTTTTTTTTTTTTTTTGAATTTCATGAACTTCAATAAACCAGAGAATAATTAAGATTAAGAAAGTAATTAAAAAAAAAAGAAAAAAAATTGTAAAGAAGTTGATAGAAATTTTTTTAATTAAATTGTTTGATCATAAATATCAAACTCTTATTTTTTTGAAAGTATATTTTTTTCCTTTATTAAGATTGTTGTTATATATAGGTACATTATATATACAAGTACCTAATTGTGTATTTAAAACATTTGTAAACATGTGTATTTAAAGAAATGTTAATGAGCAGTTAGTGAGAAGAAAAAATAAATTTAAAATACACTTATTCACAATAAATTCATCTGAAAAAACTTTTCTAGAAGTGAGATTTAAGATATCACATTTTAAATATATATATTTTTTAATTTTATTAAAAATGAGAATATACCATCAAGAGAAAAGATATTGGACAACCCCCCTCAATTCTATCTGAATTTAGAGCCTTTTGAGGTATGTATACAGGGCCGTAACTAGGCAGATCCAATAGGTGCACCGTGTATCTGTTGCATCTGCCTAGTTACGGCCCTGTATACATACCTCAAAAGGCTCTAAATTCAGGTAGAAGTGAGGTGGTTGTCCAATATCTTTTCTCTTGATGGTACATTTAAAAGTGTACTCGACAACGAATCTTTCCAATTCTTACTCTTTAATGGCCTCTGGAACCAAAAAGGGTTGAAAAAATCTGGTGTGACTGGCGCACAGCACACAACTTTCTCTTACCTTCGGTAATCGAAAGTTGTGTACTGTGCTTGTCACACCAGATTTTTTGTGTCGACATGTATTTAGTTCCCGGCAGTAGGGAATATTTGAATTCTGATGTAAAATTTATAAGTATGGGAAAATATTTATATTTTGTTACCATGGCAACCATTTCTCCTATCTTTCCTATGAAGCACAAGAGTAAAGTGTGCTTCAAACAATTTTGAGGGCTAAACGAGAATATACATTTAAAAGAGCATCTAAAAAATAATTGATTTTTGAATTTTAATCAAAATCGTTAGAGCGAATTTTGAGAAAATCGAAAAAAACTGAAAAAGTACATCAGTAAAGTACAAGTACTCTTTGGCCGATTTTGATTAAAAGCTTATTTTTCCGGTCCCGGGGGGTGTTTAACTTAAATATAAAATTTCAGCCTCATAGCTCAATTCCTTCATGCTTAAAATTGACCACAGACACACACACACACACACCACCCACCCACACACCCACCCACAGACAGACCATGTCGCGAAAACCACTTTTTTGGAATCAGGGGACCTCAAAACGTGAAGATCCATCAAAATCTCGACATCGAATTTTTTGACATGAATCCAATACTTTCTCTCTATATATATATTACATATATACATAGGTAAGAGAAAGTAAAAAATCCAATAATTTTTCTCTCTAAGAGAAATTAAAATATTTAAAAAGAAGTTCATTACTTTCTATATTCTTTAATAGTTAAAAATAAGAGGGTAAAATATACTCATATAAACTTTGTCAATTGACGTGTAGTGTATAAAAATAAGGAAATTATTTTTTTTTTTTTAATATCCTATAAAGATGGGTTAACTGACGAAATGTCCTCATATTCCTAATAAGGCGTAAAGAGTATTCGTTGATTTTTAGCACCTATTTAATGTTCATAAATAAAAAAAATTTAAGAGGAAATTGACTAGATACTAATATAAAACGACATCATATTTGATTCAAAATTCATAGGCAATTTAAAGTTGTAAATTTTGGTGTCTCTTCATCCCCCAACGTGAAGAAGAGAAAAGCGATGAACCATCAAATTAAACTTGAGTATTGAGAAAATTTTTTTTAAATTTTATTATGTCTCTGCATTGCAACATTATAGAGTTCTGTCCTCGCCTTATTCCCGCGATGCGGGGTCGGCGGACCTCACTTTTAACCTCCAACCCTATCACACGTTTTTGCGACTGGAAGAAATAGGACAGGCCGGCCCGTCGCTCGATCTGACGTCTGTTGAAAAGAGGAACATGATACATGATAGAGACAGACATACAAGAACTGAATGACTGCCTGTCCCAGCTCGGGCAGCTCGTGGTCGCCATACACGTACCCACAAGATGTGCGTCCCTAACCGAATTGAGATATTATAGAGTTCAGATTTTTTTTCCAATTGAAACATTTTTCAGTTTGGAAGGGAAGCAAACTCCTAGAAACAAATGTTGACATTGCCTGCCATATATGCGTGAGTCAAACAGTGCGCTTAATTATAGCAGTTGCTGCTCTTCCATCCCCTAAGAAATTCGCCTATATTTGAAACAACAAATCTCCCGGGAATCCAAGATTATAATGAATTTTATTCCCATGGTTGGTTTAAAGTATTTTACATCAATTTTAACGGTAATCAACCATATAATGATTATTAGCAGAAAATAAAATTATACTCGAATGATATTGAAATGAAAAATTTAATATATACCACATATATCTTTTGAATAGCTTCATAACTTGTATTTAAATTGTTTTTTTATTATCATTTAATAATATTTTAAATTAATGTAATTTTATGGATGTTTCATTTTTGTTATAAATAATGTTATTTTAAATGTTTAAGTAAATAAATAGGCTTTTTAAAAGTAATTAGGATTGTGTATCTATAAAATCAGTAAAATCGTCCGTCCTCACTTTGTGGTTTTTGACGTGAATGCTTTTTAAAAATTGGAAAATCTTACAGAAGTTGTAGCTCAAAAATTATTATTTATTTAAAAAATTTAATAGCTAAAAAATTTATTTCATCGATTATATGTTGGGATATAACATCAGGAAAGGAGTGGGGCGCACAGCAAGGGGCCCTGGAGAACAAGGTTGATGAATTAATTTTTTTAAACTCTTGATCTTATATAGGTAGATATATATTAATATCTATCTATCTATATTTACATAAATAAAAAAAGTAATAGAAAAAAATGTATATATGTTTGCTTTCTGCGCCAGCTTTCGTGACATACGACTCTAGACAAATAGAAGATGCTATACAAAGAGAAATAATAGAAAAGAAAACGAAAAATATGGTGTGACTGGTTGCACAGCTCACAAGTTTCTCTAATCTTCGGTAATCAAAAGTTGTGTTCAGTGCTTGTCACACCAGATTTTTTGTGTTGACATATATTTACAATAGAATGATGAAGGAAGAGAGGATGTCAGCCAAAAAAGGAGCCTCTATCGAATAAAAATCTCCAATCAGAAAACGTTTCGGGTTTAATTAGATAAAACCATCATCAGTTCTTTAGAGCTGAAATGAGCATAAATAATAATTGTAATACAACAACATAAAAAATTTTTTAAATTATAAAAAACATCAGATCTTACATTATTGGCAATCTCAAGATGCACACCATTGAGTTGCAGATAGAGTTGTTATATATAAACATATACAAAATTATATAAAAAATACAAAATTTGCATATTAGTTGTGTGATGCTCATTAGTCAACACGGCCAAGTCTCAAATGTATATAAAATTTAATTATCAAATACAGTTATTATATGATAAATACTGGGGAAGCAATGAACCCTCAGTACATTGACCCAAAATACATCTTAATAAAAACGAAATCTCACAAAAGCGTGCCTTTGACCTATTTGAAAACATATTATTTATTTGCAAATGACAATTTTATAAATTAATTTATAATATATTTTCAAATTACAAATAAAGTTATAAACAATTTTTTATAATATTTACATCTGGGCGTCTACATTATTTAAGATGGACAAATATACATTACTAAGGCCAATACAATCAGTCTGATAGTTTAATGCCCTATGTCCATATGTTTTTATAAAACATTTTTCTGCTATCAGACGTTTATATGTGTTGTCCACCTTCATCAGAATGACTGCGTTGTCAAAATCAAATCCATGCATAAATTCAATCGCATGAGAACTCAGAGCTGTCGATGTTTTAATATTTTTTATACTCAATTCATGTTCCCTTTTTCGCAACGAAAACATGCGAGATGTTTGCCCCACATAAACCTTAGTGGGATTGGGGCAGCCAAGGCAACGAATTAAGTATATTACGTTATGTTGTTCGTGGGGAGGGACTACATCCTTATTATTATATAAAAAGGAAATACTGCCTCTGCCTTTATATAATAATAAGGATGTAGTCCCTCCCCACGAACAACATAACGTAATATACTTAATTCGTTGCCTTGGCTGCCCCAATCCCACTAAGGTTTATGTGGGGCAAACATCTCGCATGTTTTCGTTGCGAAAAAGGGAACATGAATTGAGTATAAAAAATATTAAAACATCGACAGCTCTGAGTTCTCATGCGATTGAATTTATGCATGGATTTGATTTTGACAACGCAGTCATTCTGATGAAGGTGGACAACACATATAAACGTCTGATAGCAGAAAAATGTTTTATAAAAACATATGGACATAGGGCACTAAACTATCAGACTGACTGTATTGGCCTTAGTAATGTATATTTGTCCATCTTAAATAATGTAGACGCCCAGATGTAAATATTATAAAAAATTGTTTATAACTTTATTTGTAATTTGAAAATATATTATAAATTAATTTATAAAATTGTCATTTGCAAATAAATAATATGTTTTCAAATAGGTCAAAGGCACGCTTTTGTGAGATTTCGTTTTTATTAAGATGTATTTTGGGTCAATGTACTGAGGGTTCATTGCTTCCCCAGTATTTATCATATAATAACTGTATTTGATAATTAAATTTTATATACATTTGAGACTTGGCCGTGTTGACTAATGAGCATCACACAACTAATATGCAAATTTTGTATTTTTTATATAATTTTGTATATGTTTATATATAACAACTCTATCTGCATCTCAATGGTGTGCATCTTGAGATTGCCAATAATGTAAGATCTGATGTTTTTTATAATTTAAAAAATTTTTTATGTTGTTGTATTACAATTATTATTTATGCTCATTTCAGCTCTAAAGAACTGATGATGGTTTTATCTAATTAAACCCGAAACGTTTTCTGATTGGAGATTTTTATTCGATAGAGGCTCCTTTTTTGGCTGACATCCTCTCTTCCTTCATCATTCTAATTGCTGAACAGCCACTTCTATTATCAATATATTTACAATAGTTTCCGACAGAACGGTACATTCGAATTTCAAGACGTAAAATATATAAGAATGGGAAAATATTTATATTTTGTTACCATGGCAACCATTTCTATCTTTCTATGAAGTACAAGAGTAAAGTGGGCTTCAGAAGATTTCAATGGCAAATGAGAATATACATTTTAAAGACCATCTAAAAAATAAATGATTTTTGAATTTTAAACAAAATCGTTGGACCGAATTTTGAGAAAATCGAACCTACTGCGTGCGTGTGGATCCCTCGATCATTTTTAATCATTTTTCCTCGAGACCTAAACAAGACAATACATTAAATTATTAATATCTACTTCAAATTAAAATTAAAATGTTTTTAACAATAATTCGTATAGAGGATTAGCCTATGGACAAGTGGGATTAACCATTCTGAATAATCCAGTCAAACCCCATCATGAAGTAGGCAAAAAAAAAAAATTATTTAAATATCAAAATACTAATATTTTTCAATTGTCAATAATAATTCAATAAAATTCAGATGTTTTTATTCAATTTCATTTGATTTGAATATAATTAAAGAGTATTCACTTGTATTTCCAATCAAAGAAACGAATGAATGTTTCATATATTTATTTAGATATAAAAGAAGAAATAATTATATATAATTATCGAATTAGGATCATTTGATTTATTAGATAAAGAGAATATTCAATTAAGTTTAAATAAATTATTAGGGGTTGATATAGTTTAATTATTATTATTTAGCAGTTTGAGGGAGACAATAAATATCTGAGCAAGAAACTAATGAAAGACAATACATTTGTTTGTCTGAATTAATTTTTTTAATATTGGGGAAGGATACTTCAAAATTAACAAATTGCTGCGAATGACAGCCAACCCCTTCCCCCCCCACCCTGAAATCAAATTCAATAACCAGAATTGACATCATAAGCATGGGCGTAACTAGGGGGGTGCCGGGGTGGGCCTGCCCCCTCCCCAGAAAGCTCCTTGTCCCAAGAAAAATTGAGAAAATATGGGGCTTTCCAGGCCCACCGGAGGATAGCTGATCCCATGACCCCCTCCCCCAGCGATGATGGCTGGTCCCATGGACCCCCCCCAGCCAAATTCTCTAGTTACGCCCATGATGGTTTTCAAACAATTTTGAAAGCAAAATGAGAACAGCATCAAAAAAATAATTGATTTTTGAATTTTAAGAGAAAGTAAAAATTAATATGTCAAAATAAATTTGGAAAATCGATTTTTAATCATTTTCAGAACGTTTTGAGACTAAAATTTCATTGATTTTGCTTGAATATTTTATATACTAAGTTATTCAATCAATATCAAGGCCTAAATGTGTTTATTTAATTAAAAAACAATAAATCAAGATAATTAGAAAATGAAAGAGGCAGTTAAAATTTGAAGATGTAAAAGGCAATTAATAAACCCCCATTTTAAGTGGTCGTAGTTAAATAAAAAAATGTATATAGCTTTATAATTGATTGAAAAGACCAGTTTTGCATTTTTCCTCAAATCCAACGAAAAATAAGAAAGCTATAGCGAGTTTTTGAAAAGCGAATCTGCGCGTGAAGAAAAGCCTAGACGAGAGTGAAGCGAGGCTCCCTGGCTGCACTCTGGGCGCCGATCGAATTAGAAAAAACAAATTGATGCTCTCCCATTGTAAATCGGGAATATTCCAGCCTTACACGTGCCTATCTCTCTCTCTCTCTCTCATACCTATTGCAGGAATTCGCAAGCTTGCATAGGATGTCCGCCGAAGACTGTCCTTGATTATTAGAGAGACCAAATCGATTGACAGGGAGATAATGAGAGAGAGTGAGACAGATAGAGAGATGTCGTAAAAAAGCCCGCCAGGAGGCGACTGAAGACGGGACCTCTTGCAAACTTGCTCTTACCTATAGCAAGCTATCGGCGCCTAGCGAAGGTCGGTTTTTTTTTGCTCTCGGCAGAGAGATTTTTGCGTGTGTTCAGAACAGAAGTCCAGGATTATTGTGTGAGAGCCCCAATTGGACATTCTCCAGTTTTTCTTTTCGTCTTCGATTGTTATTACCTAAGATGGACATTTTGGCGGTTTGGACAGTTGTTGTTACCGTGGCCATTGGTGAATAAACAATTTTTTTTTCTTCTCTTCTCTTTCATTAGGCATTAAGTTAGAATTAAGTTTTTATAGATATTTTTTTGATTGTATTATTTTATATTTTTTTATTTGGTCTTAGCTATATATTTTAATTTTTTTTTGTCAAACACTTTTGGGAGTAAATTTACGATAATTAAGGAGACGGGAGTCAGAATTACGTTTTATAGATATTCTTTTGGTCGTTTTATTTTATTTTATTTTATATTTTTTTTATTTGGTCTTAGCTATATATTTTAATTTTTTTGTCAAACACTTGTGGGAGTAAATTTACGATAATTAAGGAGACGGGAGTCAGAATTACGTTTTATAGATATTCTTTTGGCCGTTTTATTTTATTTTATTTTATATTTTTTTTATTTGGTCTTAGCTATATATATATATATTTTAATTTTTTTTGTCAAACACTTTTGGGAGTAAATTTACGATAATTAAGGAGACGGGAGTCAGAATTACGTTTTATAGATATTCTTTTTGCCGTTTTATCTTATTTTATTTTATAATTTTTTTTATTTTATTTTATGTATTTTTTTGTTTTGGACTTGTCCATATGCTTTATTTTTTTTGTCAAACACTTTTGGGAATAAATTTATAATAATTAAGGAAGCGGAAGATTCAATTTCGTTATAAGAATTCCCTAAAGTAATATCCCTTAGGAAGCTCCTAGTAAGGGATCTCGTGGTCGTCTCTCAGCTTGCCCACAACTCAGCGCGGACAACAAGGGAGGTGAGTACCAAATTTACACCATCATTTGAAATAATTGCCAAATTGATTGATTTCATCTTTTTTATGCTTTTATAAAATTTTATTCAAAACTTTTTTTAACTATAAGAATAAAAGACTGCATATTTATCTATAAAAAATTCAATCCTTTGAGAAAAAATAAAATTTCAAAATATTTTGTCTTCAATCAAAGAGATTTCTCATAAATCCATCCCTTTAGTTCAGTGCTTGTTAAACTTTTAGAGTCGCGGGCCCGTTGGGAACCAAATAAATATTCAAGGCTCCCCTATTTTTTACTTTCTCGTACCCTATATATGAAATATATAGAGAGAGAAAGTATTTTTTTTTTTTTTTACATTCACTTACCTATGTGTGTTCAATTTTAAGCATGAAGGAATTGAGCTAGGAGGGTGAAATTTTATATTTAAGTTAGACACCTCCCTGAGGCGTGCAAATAAGCTTTTAATCAAAATCAGGCAAAAAGTACTAGTACTTTACTGATGTAGCTTTTCAGTTTTTTTCGATTTTCTCAAAATTCGCTCTAACGATTTTTTTTTTTAATTAATAAATCAATTATTTTTTAGATGCTCTTTAAAATGTATATTCTTTTATATATATTGTATATTCTGCCGTTGAAATCTTCTGAAGACCATTTTACTCTTGTTCTTTATAGGAAAGATAGGTGAAATGGTTGCCATGGTATCAGAATTTAAATCTTTTACTTTTTTAGATTAAAATTCATATCAATCAATTATTTAGATGCCCTTTTAAAAAGTACATCAGTAATATTTTGTGAAAATTGTTTGAAGTACTTAAATCATTTTATCTAAATTAAATTTTACACTTTGATATTCAACTACCCTACAATAATACAAGATCGAAATATCGCTTGTGTTCAAATAAATATAACAACCATGTGATGATGAAGAATTGAAAGATTTCTAACTATCATTATTTGGCAATACCTATTCTCTGACTGGTTAATTAATTTTTTTGTTCTCTTTCAATTTTTATAATTCTTCCAAATGTCCAAAAAAAAAAAATAAATAAATAATTTAACTTAAAAGCTGTTAAATTATTATTTTTAAAAAGAGAAATAATTTTTCTTAGAAAAGAGTGGAAGGGGGAGAGGCGGCTGGCGGCTTTTTCTCCTCAGAAACAATCAGAGCGGAGGGGGAGGGGGCTGCTGTCACCCGCGACCCTCCCCTCCTTTGGCCAAACTAAGTGCGCTTAATATTAATTTTGGAAATAAATAAAAACTTTGGTAAATCAAATGTCTATAACTCGGAAACCGCGCATCCAATTCGCATCGGATCTTTTGTAATGAGTTTAGAATTTTCTAGAGAATATTCACATGGAACTAAAATTGAATAATTAAGAATATTAAATATACAAATTAAACACTAGGTTATTTTTTTCAAAGGTTTTATTAATTAAAAAATTAACACTTGATACGTATTTCGACAATTCCTTGCCATCATCAGAAGTGATTACATTTTACTTAAAAGACAAAAGTATTGTAAAATCAGTATTAATTCAATATTGTCTAAATTATAAAATAATTATTGGGAACAAAGTAAAAAAAAAAAATTCGTTCAAAATCAGAAAATAGACGTCACGTTAAAAGATCAGCGGCCAACAACTGCCACAGTCAACATCGATTTTTTTTTTTGAAGTTACTGAGAAGATTGCAGGATGGAGAGAAGCAAAAAATTTTTTCAAATAAAGTTTCAGTGGCGTAGTGAGCTTAACTCGCGCCCGGGGCACAATACCTTTTTAGCGCCCCCTACCCCCCATTCAAAAATCATATAATATTATATGTAAAACATAACAAAATTATTATATTACACTGGCACTAAATTTAAAATATATCTTCCAGAAATCAATTATAATAAAAAATTATCCAACAATTTTGTTGTTTTGTGGACCATTTGGCGCCTCTTTGTGAGTAGCGCCCGGGGCATGATGACCCCCCTTGCTCCCCCCCTCACTACGCCACTGTAAAGTTTGCAGGATTTAATTAACAAGAGGAAGTCTTTAGTTGAAAAAATGTTTGCATCTCCATCCTTCAATTCACCGTGCTCAGTATAATTTGAAAACAATTTTTAATTCCAAAATGCAATCGGAAGAGATTCTTAGATTGAAAATAATATTAGAACAAAAAAAAAAAAAAAATTAAGACGTTTGTAAATTCCATTGATTCTCAGAGAAATCTGTTAGTTGAACTCAGATCGATGAAAATTTTGATTGATTTGCTAGCACCCTTAAAGAAAACAAAACAAGAGCACAAGCCAAATAAGGATTTCAAAAATAAATTCTTAAAATGAATGAACGAGAGAAAAAAAAAGTAAAAATTCAATTCCCATCAAAAAAAAAAAATAATAATAAAAATAATCCTACCAACCCAATCAACGCAAACAAAAATGGTTTGTTCTGTTAAAAAAAAAAAAAAAATTGGCGATAATGCTATAGGCCTAAACGAACTTCCGTTCGTTAATGTATTTTTTTGTTTTATAAATTCAATTTTAAACTTTTAATAATTGAAATCAAATGAACTTAGAGCATACATTTTGAAGTTGTAGAGGTAATTTTGTTTCCGCAAATGTATGTTTGTTTAAAAAAAAAAGTTTGAAAGTAAAAACTATAGTTTTTAATTTCAAACTATAGTTTTTAATTTCAAACTATATATAGGCATACTTCTGACGAGAGGAGAAAATATAATATTTCTAGAGAGGCTAGAAAATTAGGAACACTTAATATTGGAGGAAATAGCTTAGCAGTAACAACGAGAAAATATTTTGATCAAGTTAGTAGGAACAATTTGAATAAAAATTCCTCTATCTCTAATTATTATAAGAAGTTAAGCGAATTAATTCTTTTTCAAATTAGAGTTGAATAGTTTCATTAATTTAAAAAGTTTAATAACAAAGAATAAAATGAGAATTTAATTAACATATAAATTGGAATCTTTTTTTAATATATACTGGGCGGTTGGGAGTAAAAAAAAATAAAATCATAATGTGTCTATAGGCAAATATTATTAATATATAGAGGTAAGAGAAAGTAAAAAAGAGCCTAAGTTTTTAAATATACTATAGGCATATTTAGAAGTTTGCTCACATCTTGTGGGTACGTGGATGGCGACCACGAACTGCCCGAGCTGGGACAGGCAGTCTTTCAATTCTTTAAATGTCTGACTCTTCCTTCCTCTTTTCAAGAGGCGTCTGACTGTGTGACGGGCCGGCCTGTCATATTTCTTCCGGTCTTAAAAACGTATGGTAGGGTTGGAGGGAAAAAGTGAGGTCTGCCGACCCCGCATTGTGGGACAAAGCGGGGGAGAGAAGAAGAAGAGGCATATTTAGAAGTAGGCTACTATCTGTATCAGTCAAAAGTATCCGCTCTAACAGTGCACCCTATCGGTGAGAAAAACAGTCATAATGTTTAAAAAGGCCAAGTGCATTTTTTTAAACTATGAAACCAAAACACAGCTGCATGTACAAAAACCTTAATTAATTAATCAATCTTATCAAAAAACATTTAAAAAAAAAAATATCATCTCTCGAAGCTCTCTAGGAAGATCTCTATCTAGCTAATCGATACTTTTGGCTAATACAGATAGTATAATATTTATTTTTTAGTGTTCTGAGAAAATTAGAAATTGAATAAATTATTCTTCCAGCTGTAAAGCATTTTCGATAATGTCAAAATCTTTTATTTAATTCCGCTCTTTCTGAAAGTTATTAACTTATATATCTGACTACTTCATTATTTTTAGAATAAAATTAATTTTAGACTAAGAATTTGCATAACATCTTGTATATATCCTACAAGACGATGTTTGTATTGCTGGGCTTTATAGTATATCTAATCGAATAGAAGAACATGGACCAAGTCAATATAACATCATCAACTAAAATTTAGTCCAAAATAGGTTTGCATGTGTGTTTGTAATACATTCCCTATAAATAGAGACTGCCTTTGCTAATATGTGAATCCATTTCCTGATTCTGTTTCTCATTTTATTTGTTTGCTCCTCGGTCCGAAATCACCTTTAGGGAGTTAAGTTGTGCCCTCGGGGAACAATATTCATGATAATATGTCTGATGACACACACCAAAATCATGTCCAATTGATTCGCCATTTCAATTCCGCAACGTTTTCGACCGGACGTAATATCATCATTCCAGGGATTTGGGGTTGGGAGGGTGCAAACATTGTCAACTTTTCCCACCAGAGAGGCCGGAATAGATTTCCTCATCCTGCTGCTTGGAATCCCAAGAGACGTGCCTTCCGATTTGAAATTAGTTGTTTCCATTTTATAACCTTAATTTCAATTTATTTCGTCATTGTTTTTCATTATATCGTAAATGAATGCGTTTTTAGAGGTATGTTATTTTCATCGTTTCTAATTCCTTTTATCTTTTCTTTTTTTTTTTAAGGAACTGAATGTAATAAGCTATTTCATATGGTTTTCATTTTTGCCATTTCTCATTTTTTTCATTGATTTAGAAATGAGAGAGAGAAAGATGGTGACGCAAGGTTCTTTGCTTCCAGCTGTTCTGCAGGTTCCGGCATTTCTCTTCCTTTTTCCTTCATCATTTCAGTAAAAAGGAAAAAAAGACAGCAAAAGGGGAGAGATTTGAGGGGTGCTTAAAGATAAGAAGAGAGCCGGACCTGGTCATGTTGCAAAGGATTTAGGCTGAGATTTGCTGATGTCAAAGTCTTAAGAGTGTTCTACTAAACCATGAGATGTCACCATGCCATGGTGACTTAAGTAATTTCGGTATCAATTAGAGTCAATTTTTATTAAATTAATAAAGGGTCGACCCCAATATTTGTCATTCTTGATTTAGATTTTATCAACTTTTACATTTTTTAATCGATATTTCATTTTATATTGAGGTAATTTGCTTTTAAATGACATTTTAAACAAATCCATTTCATACCATGGTGAATTGAGAATTATTCATGTTTCGAGAAAAAAATTGAATTCTCATTGCTATTATCGCATATCGATGCCACATTCTTCCGGATATGTTTTCACCAATAATCTAATTATTGCAATATACATTCTAAGTAAGTTCTGTATCAATTTTTTATCTTACATTCAGACCATTGAACCAACTACACTGTTTTATAAATGTGTAGTATTGCTACCTGACCTAGCCACCGAGGACTTGTGCTCTAAATAGGTAGTTAATTTATTTATTTAAATATTAAATGTTCTCTAGTTTTATTATTTAAAATTTATTTAAAAAAATCTGGTGTGACTGGTCGCACAGCACACAACTTTCTCTTACCCATCGGCAAGAGAAAGTTGTGTTCTGTGCTTGTCACACCAGATTTTTTGTGTCGAGATATATTTAGTTTCCGACAGTACGGTACATTCGAATTTCAAGATGTAAACTTTATAAGTATGGCAAAATATTTATATTTTGTTACCATGGCAACCATTTCCCCTATCTTTTCTATGGAGTACAAGAGTAAAGTGGTCTTCAGAAGATTTCAATCACAAAATGAGAATATACATTTAAAAGAGCATCTAAAAAATAATTGATTTATGAATTAAAACTGAAAAAAGTACATCAGTAAAGTACTAGTGCTCTTTAGCCGATTTTGATTAAAAGCTTATTTTCACGCCTCAGGTGGATGCCTAACTTAAATATAAAATTTCAACCTCCTAGCTCAATTCCTTCATGCTTTAAATTGACACAGACAGACAGACCATGTCGCGAAAACCACTTTTTTGGTTTCAGAGGACCTCCAAAACGTGTATATCCATCAAAATATCGACATCGAATTTTTGACATGAATCCAATACTTTCTCTCTCTCTATATATTAACATATATAGAGGTAAGAGAAAGTAAAAATCTAACAAGTAAATAATTTCTCTCCTGAATTATCATTAAAAAAAAAAAATAACTGATAAGTTATACCTCAAAACTTTTTTACATCGAATTATTTAATTAAACAATTGTCCTGATACTTATCTCATCAAATTTCAAACAACTTGCATTTAAATATTCAACGAATTATTTTAATTAAAGTTCAATTAAGAGGTTGATTCTGAGACCCACAAAAAAAATATAGTAAAATTATTCTAGAAATTAGTATTATCGCCTAAATGATCAAGATGGATCTTAAAAATTCGAACTCATTTCTAGGGTGCAAAAAAAAATTATTATTTTTTGACTACAATACGAATATTTAAGTTTATTCTAATTCGAGTTCAAAATTTTGTTGAAACTTTTCAAATTTTTTTTCCCATCATAAAAAATATCAAAAAATGCATTCTTTGCTTTGTATTGTCGCTACTTGAAATTGTAACCTTAGAATTGACTTTACAAATTGAAATTTGACAAACATACTAGAGAATGTATATTAATAGTAGTTATTTTGAATCTAAATCCCAAATTCCTCTTATTATACGAATATATCCCTATGTATTGTATATCAAATATCAGCTTGCTTGATTCAATACATTCTCAAGTTACAAGCACAAAACCAAGCGACGTACAAGTATTAAGACTAAAATAGTTTTGGTCTAATTTCACTATCTTACTACCATCCAATGTCTTTTGCTCGAAAAAATAATTTTTATATTTATTAGAAATGTACAAATAAAATTATAAGACTTGTTCAGTTTGCTCAACACGGAAAATTATATTTTTAGAAAAGTTAATAATCATATAATACAGGTGTCTAATAAATTATAAATTTATCAAAAAATTTAGAAAACTATCCAATATCATTATTTTTTCTTAAACAGGTAAATTGGAAAACCGAAAAAGTCGAAGGTTTAATTTTTTCTAATTAAAATCGATTTCTCCATCCATGGTCAAATAGCTGGATCAGAATTAAGCGACTTAACCTTGTTAGAAGAAATCCCCTCCAGTACTAAATCTTTTGAAATATACAACATTAAAAGTAGTAGAATCAAAAGGAAAAATAAAAAGAATCATACTTCTTTTAATAATAAAAATTTGGTGTTGGCTGTGTCTTCTACACAGCCGGGGGCCTTTTAACGTGACTCGTTTTTGCCTGACTTCAAACTAATTTTACTTTCTCTTACTTATTTATTTCATATATAGAGAGAAAGTATATTTTTTTTTTTACTTTGTTCCCATTAACAAACAAATTCATACATTTTGGAGTTTAGGCTTCCCGAAACGTTGTAAATTTTACCCATTAAGAGTGACTTTTGCTTAAAAAATGAGTTTTACTTTCTGCACAAATTGACATCTGATTAGCCGTTCGGAATCTACAGTGGTTTAAACACTCAAATTAGAATTTACCGCCGTGCGGTAAAATGAAATGATAGGAAAAAAAATAAATCTTTAGCTGAAGAATCATTCTTTTTAACCGTATATTCCACATAATTATACCTCTTAAGAAAGAGGAGTTATTCAATCCGCTAACTTTTTCGTGCATGCCTCCCTACCCGGCCACTATACATACATACATTGTAAGACGTTGTCACGTCAAAATGTTGAGATGATACTTTAATTCAATGCCATAATAATTAATTTATTCAAAAATAATAACATAAACCAATTAAATTTTTAAATAGACGAAAATTTCCTTTTGGACCTTCGATGACAGCTTGCATATGATGGAAAAAATCAAAAGTAGTTGATGGAAATAAAATTAGAATTGTTTTAAGGATAGATTAAATGACAAAAATCGATAGATTGAGTTATTATTT
>JAKCPI010021155.1:0-23707 GCA_023213315.1 Euborellia annulipes
AGTCCAAAAAAGTGGTTTTCGCAACATGGTCTGTCTCTGGGTGTGTCTGTGAGTCAAAATATCTCAAGAACGGAAAGAGCTAGGAGGTTGAAATTTTATATTTAAGTTAGGCCCCCCATGGGACCGTGACAGGAAGCTTTTGAACAAAATCGAGTACTAGTACTTTACTGTTGCACTTTTTCAGTTTTTTTTCGATTTTCTCTAAATTCGCTCCAACGTTTTTTTTTTTAAATTCAAAAATCAATTATTTTTTAGGTTCGCTTTAAAATGTATATTCTCATTTGCCCATTGAAATCTTCTGAAGACCACTTTACTCTTGTACTTCACAGAAAAGACAGGAGAAATGGGTTGCCATGGTAACAAAATATAAATATTTTCATTTTACATCTTGAAAATCGAAATGTACCGTACTGTCGGAAACTAAATACATGTCGACACAAAAATCTGGTGTGACAAGCACAGAATACAACTTTCGATTACCGAAGGTAAGAGAAAGTTGTGTGCTGTGCGACCCGTCACACCAGATTTTTACAATAAATTTCTATGGAGCTATTGTGACATCATTTCCTATCTATCCTATCCTATCCTTTCTACGATGGAAAAAGTAGGTTTCATGGCATCGAAGTAGGCTGAGTGTGTGCCTTTGTATATGTCTCTGTGCATCTTAAAGAAAAATATTAAATAAAATGAAAAATTTGCAACGTGTTAAAAACGCCCGTGAGGCAAAGGTATGAACTTTCCCCCGACGCAAGACCGTTATTTAAAATACTGTATATTTATAGTTAGTTATACGTAGACGAATAAGTTTACGAAGCCAATAAAGAACGAAATTAATTTTTATTTACCCATGGACGTTTCGGTTGCGCCACGCGACCTTCTTCATGATCTGTGGAAATTCTTATCTATTACTATGATATTTGCACGGAGACATAGAATTGTTATATAATAATAATTCTCATTGATGAATGACGAAATAAACGTAATAATCTCATCACAATTTCCAAAGGTTTTGAAGAAGGTCACCAGGAAATAAAAATCTTCGGTAATTGAAAGTTGTGTTCTGTTGGCAACCATTTCTTCTATCTTTCCTATGAATTACAAGAGTAAAGTGTGCTTCAAAAGATGTCAAGGACAAAATGAGAATATACATTTTAAAGAGCATGTAAAAATAATTTTGAATTTTAATCAAATTCGTTAGAGCTAATTTTGAGAAAATCAGAAATATCTGAAAAAGTACATAGTACTATCTTCGGCCGATTTTGTTCTAAAGCTTCGTGTCACGTCCCAGGGGATACTTAACTTTAAATATAAAATTTCGACTTCCTAACTCTTTTTGCTCTTGAGGTATTTTGGTCACAGCATCCAATGTTGCGGAAATCACTCAGGGGACCTCAACACTTGTATTTCCATCAAAATCTCGACATCGAATTTTTGACATGAATCCAATACTTTCTCTCTCTATATATATACGTATATAGACTATATTTATAGGTAAGAGAAATTAAATTTTAATTTCATCTCTACAGGCAGTCTAACCTTTTCCAACTATTTACAATCTTCACAGCCATCACTTTGTTTAATTTGAATATATTTTTTAGGCAAAAACTTTGTGAATATTTGAAAGACGTATACGAGTCCCTCGTTCCTATTGTCTTTCCCCTCTTGATTCGTTATACGCCTTCTCAATCTCAATCTCCTAAAAGGGATTAAGGAAGGCATGAGAAGATATTTGCAAACAACCAGAAGCTCTGGCACCCCGCCGTGAAGCTACGACCCCAATGATCCCACTTCTGCTCAAAGTACAACCCGACGAGGCCCGGCTCGCCTCAAAAGTCCCGTGCCTCCCCCCCCCTAAGAAAAATTGAGACAATATGAGGCCTTTCAGGCCCCAAGGAGGATGATTGGTCCCATACCCCCCCCCCCAGCTAAATTCCCTAGTTACGCCCATGCTTGTGATCTTTTATATACACTTGGGGTTTTTATATTAATCAAAATGTAAGAGTTTTTAATTCCACTTCCTGTTTTCTATTTTCTTAAAGACAACCTTGACTTAAAGTGCTATAAATAGAAAAAAATGATACCAACATAACGTTAACCTCAAAATAAATTTAAACAATCAACTAAAGGTAGTAACCAAAAATAAATCTCTTATTTTTTTTAATGGAAAAGAAGTGTACCAAAGGATGTACATAATTTGTTCTGTTCATGTACTCTTATGTTATTTATAATATAATTCGTTCATTTTTTTGTATGTGTTGACATAACAAATATCTGCCTATGGATCATATCTACAACAGCCTCTGATTTCTACATTAAACAAATATAGTAGAAGTGTTTTTAACATGACATCGTTTTAAAGAGAGAGAATGTTTCTGGAACAGATTATACACACACTCTCTCTCTCTCTATCTAAATGCGCATTGTATACTCACGTGGCGGCGCCGATGACGTTCATCAGGTCCAACACTTTTTTCCTTGCTGCCATGCTTGATTAAAATTAGAATTCCCGACGATGAGGTGCTGGCGGGTGTGAGGTTCCTATACGACTGGCCGGGCGGGCCTCCGGATACGTCAGACCTCAAAGTTGAGAGAGCGACACGGTTACCACGGTTACACAATCAATCCCTCAGAGCTCAGTCAGAGTTCAAGAGTCGGGTTTGATTTACTTTTGGACTGTAGACAAAGTCGGAGGGCTTTGCCTCCTCTGTTTTGTAATAAATTGACAATTGCAATATAAACAAACATAATCTACTGTGAGAGTCTACTCTAAGAATTAATTGTCCCATATTTCCTAAGAACGGGGCCGTGCCCTTTAACCGCTCCGTGCTGGCGTCCTCCCCTTCTCCTTATCTACATGGGCGTAACTAGGGGCTCCCCCCAGAAAGCTCCCGACCCAAGAAAAATTAAGTCAATAAGGGGCCTCCCAGTCCCCCCGGAGGATGGCTGATCCCATGCCCCCCCCCAGTCAAAATCCTTAGTTACGCCCATGCTTATCTAACCTACCCACTATCATAGTTTTATTTAAAGGCATAAAATGTACTCAATAACAAGTTTGTTCGTTAAAATAAAGAAAAATAAATCAAAATGTAATGTAAATATACTTATAAATTGGACAACAGACTGGCCGGTTTATTAAAAATTAAACTTTTAAAACAAATAAAAGTATTATCGCCCCCGGGCCTGGAATAGTTTGTAGCGTGCTAACCTCGTATAACAAAAGTCGCGGGTTCAGACCCCAGGCAGTCCGATGATTTTATTTATTTTAGCCTTTGGATACCAAATGGCTTAAATAGAAATGCCTGGATCCCCAATAAATATATATTATATAAATACGAGTATCGTTAAAAGTCTTAAATGGCCAAGTTGCCTAAAAGACTGTGTGAATGGGTGTGTGAATGTTGAGTGTGAATGAGAAAAAAGTGTGAATGTTTTTTTTATAAAAAAAAAAGTATTATTGTAGTATGTAGGCATATTGACAGTGAATTTTTTTTAAATATCCTTTTTTTCCTCCGTACCGCCCCCCTGATTTTGCCGCCCCGTGTAAATGCAAGTTCTGTTGTCCCACCGTACAGAACAGCCCTGCTCTAGAGACTGTCACCTTATGTGCAGGTCACGAAGTCTAAATTGAGAGTATTTTTTCTTCTGGAATCGATGGATTGCATAATTTATTTTTTTCTTCCTGAGGTATAGGCAACCCAAATGACCTTTTTTCGTTTAAATGATTCAGAGCTTTCTCTAGAAAAATTTTACAATTAGTGTAAATGCGTCATCTGCTCCTAAATAAAGAAATCCTTTTAGCATAATGTTTTCCAATCCTAGCTTCCCTCTATTTTAATATGATTAATACTCCCTTTTCCATACCAAAAAATAAAGGGCCTATAAGATAGGAAATACTACGATACTATTTTATTTAGGAACATACTACAAATTTGTTAAATTTTTCTGAAGAAATATCAAAACGTTGAAGATGAGAAAATACGTATATGAAAGCATCTTGTATTGTCTTTTTATTTCTTCCCTCTATTTTGCCATTTCAAAGGTTGTGATACCGCGATCAGGTCATAAAAATTAAATTCCTCTCTATTGGCTGCCTAACCTTTCCCTACTACCTAAACCCTTCACAGCCATCATTTCGTAGATATTTTTTTGAAAACACTTTGTTAATACTTGAAAGATGGAATGTTTCGACGCTAAGATTAAGATTTCTTCTTCAAACTTCTTCTATCGATTGCATTTCTTTTAAATCTCGATCCCGAAATTTGGGATCAAGTCAAGAAAAGAATTAAAAGATATTTGTTCCGCCGAGGTGGACGGTCCTTCGACTTTTATCTCACGTTTTGGTCTTGATTGAGAATAAGAACTCTAAGGCCTTTGATAAAAATATAAGATAGTCTTAATCACTATCAGTGGCGGATTAAGATAATATAAGGGGTCGTCCACATTTTACGTAACGCTTTTTTAACGATTTTCTACTCCCCCTCCTGTCACAGTTAGTCATATACAAACAAACCCTCTACAAATATTATGTCACAACATAGAATTACCCCCCCCCCCCCCGCCGAATAAAATTTCCTATGTGCACTTTAATTTTGTTATCGAAACGTGGAAATAAGGGCTCCGATATTTACCGACAATCCCCGAACGCACACGAAGACTTGTCGCTTGAATGCTTTCAGGCGCGTCGCGTCGCCCAAATGTGCGCTAGCCTTAATACTTTGTTGTCATTGTTGAAAAAGAATATCTAATAATATTTGCAACAAAAATGACTAGGCGCGCGCCTAGTGCGCCTTGCTTGTGATCCGCCCCTGATCACAATCGAGATTCAAGTTCCGTGGACCCTGGCATAAATCCATCCCCACTCACATATTTGAATTCTCCTTCACACTATATAACATTTGATTGATTTATTAGATATCAATTATTTTTTCAAGCAAAAGTTTAGAATTAAGGAAAAAATAATTTATATATTTACTCTGGCATAAGGCTAATAATATTATTAAAGTATTAAATGTTATCATAGTGAGGTCACCGAATGCTTCTGATAATTTTTTTATCAAAATTATTTTAGGTGTTGCTTTTAAAATCATATTTACCAATATCTGTAAAAAAAAAAAGTAGGAAAGATTTTTTTTTAACACTGACACTTTTTTCTTATTCACACTCACATTCACACACACATACATAGTCTTTTCGGCAACTTAGGCCATATAAGACATTTACGATATCCGTTATTGATTAATATACATATTGGAGGACCAGACATTCTTATTTAAGCCATTTGGTATCCAAATGACTTAAATAAAATCATCGGACTTGCCTGGGGTCCGAACCCGCGACTTTTGGTATACGAGGTTAGCACCCTAACCCCTACACCAAGCCCCGAGGGCTTAGATTTTGTTGATAACTATTATTCCTAGAGAACAATAATGTTGGCTTTATCAAATATATTAATATTTATATTTGATAAACTAAAAAAGGTCGATAAATTATCTAAAATAAATAACAGGCTTATATTTACTTAAAATACTTTTTACACTTTAATTACGTAGTATTATAGTACTTCGAATTTTGAATGATGACATCAAATAACGTAATATTTTAATTTCATAATAAATTACATCGATAATAATAATTTCAAGCCCTTTAATGTAGAGAATGTAGGGCCTTTAACCTATCTTGAAGAAGCAGTCTTTTTACTTTCTCGTATAAATTTAAAGAGAAAGTATTGTAATCGTAAAAAAATTTGACTTCGAGATTTTGATGTTTCTCCACGTTTTAGACCTCCCTGAATCCAAAAATACCATTTTGGGCATTATGTCTGTGTGTGTGTGTGCGCGTGTGTGTGCGTGAACACGATTACTTAAAAACCAAAGCAGCTAGATTGATGAAATTTGGTATATGCTCCTTACACTAAAATCGTAGATTTCTATCAACTTTTGGAGTAAATACGTCACTTGGAAGTAGTACTTTATTTAATAAGTTTTTTCAGAAATTTTGAAATTTTCAATTTCTTTGTTATATTATGATAAAAGACTCAATTTTAAAAAGTTTTTATTCTTTGATATTTTTCCCAAAACTGAATAGTTTTTGAAATACAGAAGAAAAAGACACTTTTAGTTAATTTTGGAGAGAAAAATCAAAACAAAATCATACAGGTGTCATTAAAAAACATGTAAATATAAACAAATTCATTTGTTAGGTAAAGTACTACTTCCAAGTGACGTATTTACTCCAAAAGTTGATAGAAATCTACAATTTTAGTGTAAGGAGCATTTACCAAATTTTATCGATCTAGCTGCTTTGGTTTTTAAGCAATCGTGTTCACACACACACCCAGACGTAATTCCAAAAGAATATACGAGAAAATCTCGGGGAAGTCAATCCCCATTTTTTTTATCTGGTTTATAGCTGATTTGTAATAGTCAGGAAAAAAGAGGAAATTTTTCTATTTTATTTGTTCAGCTCGATATTAATATTCAATCAAATCTGAAACGTCTTAAGACAGAGAAGTTATTCGAGCCGATAACGAACAATTTCCAAGTTTTTCGTGCTTGCCTCTCTAGCAGGCCCAGATACTTGCATTTAAAGACGTTGTCTCGTCAAATAATATTAGCTGCACTCCGCTGTTTTCCCTATTTTTCTAGTTCTTTTGTTTGTTCAATTGGTTGTGGTTAATTCGCTTTTGGTTCCTGGAAGTTAGGCAACCCAAATGGCTAATTCATTTGATTTTCCGAAAGAGGTCTATGGATGCTCTGTAAATAATATTATGAGTAAAAATATAATAAAAAAAAATTTTTAAAAAAATTTTTTTATATAAAAAAAAAAAAAAAAAAAATTATTTTTTAAAATTTAAAATTTATGTTAAAAAAAAAATGGAAATTGATTTAAAGAATTTTATCTAAATACCCCTTCCCCCCCACTTTATTTTAAAAAATATTCAAAAATTAAAAAAAAAAAAATATTATTTTTTATTAAAAAAAAAAAAAATTAAAAATAAAATTTTATTTAATATATTTTAAAATTTTTTTTATAATTTTTATAAATTAAGAAAAAAAAAAAAAAAACAAAATAAAAAAAAATTTTAAAAATTTTTAAATTTTTATTAAAAAACAACTCACAATTTGCGTCATCAAAAATGACCCTTAAATATCAAATTTCACACCTCTAGCCCATGGGAAGTCTTTTGAAATTAGATTATTACGCGAGAGGTTTCAAATAAAGTACACATTAGTTTGGTCTATTTTTGATCAAAACCACCATATAGTGGGTCACCAAAAATGACCCTTAAGTATTACATTTCACACCTCTAGCCCATCGGGAAGTCTTTGAAAATTACATTAATTCGCGAAGGGTTTCAAATAAAGTACCACATTAGTTTGGTCTATTTTGATCAAAACCACCATATAGTGGCGTCTCAAAAATGACCCTTAAGCATTACATTTCATACCTCTAGCCCATCGGGAAGTCTTTGGAAATTACATTAATTCGCGAAGGGTTTCAAATAAAGTACCACATTGGTTTGGTTTATTTTGATCAAAACACCATATAGTGGCGTCATCAAAAATGACCCTTAAGTATTAGATTTCACACCTCTAGCCCATCGGGAAGTTTTTGAAATTACATTAATTCGCAAGGGTTTCAAATAAAGTACCACATTAGTTTGGTCAATTTTGGTAAAACCCTACTCACAATTTGCGCCATCAAAAATGACCCTTAAATATCAATTTCACACCTCTAGCTCATCGGGAAGTGTCCTTAACAAAGACTCAAAGTTGGTGACCTTGAAAGAGTAAGTTAAATAAAAGCATTTAAAAAAAAACAGGATTTTAATCAAAATACGTACGGTATTGCTGAATTTCATAAACAACCATTAGATTCGCAAAACTATGTGTATTATTTTTGAATTTTTATTCTTTTTTTTTTCCTCCTTCGTGCTTATTTGGACTTATTTTACGAATATTTACATAATTTGTAAAAATAATTCAAAACATTATGCAGCAAAAAACGTTCACGTAAAGCAAAAATCCTTCGGCAACTGCGTAAATCCCGCCTTCGCTCTCTTGAACGCCTCCCCCGCCGATTCTGGCGCAGGCCCGCCTCCGGCTGATCTTCGTCTTTTCTTTTCTATATTGGTCCTTTTTAACATTTCGTAATAGAATAATTTAGTTGAAAGCTATTTGTAAAGCTTTTTTTGTTTGTGCTTATGTGATTCTTTTTATCAAATTTTAATCTTATTAAACGACTTCTTATTCAACATTTTTATGCTTTTTTAAACACTTTCCATATTTTTTTGCTTTTTTGTCCGGTCTAATATTTTTTTTTCCCGTTCAAAAGAAGGGGGGAGTGGGGGGTGGGGTATAAGACAGGAAATAAGATCACTGGATTACTAATAAATGTGCTAACTTTTTATACAATATTTTGCGCAATATTGATCCTGATTAAAGGTGCGATCACACCGGAACCTGACTTGACTTGAGTTGAGTCCGGTGGCGGACCCAACCTATGTATTTCTATGGAGGTGCACACACTGCTGCCGAAACGGAGTTGAGCGGAGCTACGTCACGATACGGACTCTGGTGGCTAACCAATTTTGTTGGATCGGGACCTGACTCCGGCTGGCTGAGAAGCCAACATGACCGACTTTTTCAATCAGCTGTTTGATCGGTTCCTTAATAAAGACATTTTTGGCAATATAGGGCTTTATTTAAGTAATAATAATACAAATAAATAATAATATTGAGATAACTTCTATTTTTTATTAAAAATTGCAGGAAAATATGTTAAGTCAAAACAAATAGATTACAAATTTTTTTAAATTAATAAGATATTATTTTTTAAATAGTCAATTAAGAAATATTTTTACTTAAAATTTAGTAGAAATATTTTTTGATATAACGATAATTAGTTTTATTAAGTTTATTTAGAAATAAATTGCTGGGAAGGAATATAGTATCATTCAAGTAAAAAGCATTGTTTATCCTTCGACATACTTATATACCAAATATCAGAGAAGTAAGATTACGTCACTCCAGTCAAGTTTTAGTGTGTGACCCCCCTCAATTCGGATTCGGTTAGAACTCCAGTCAGTAAACACAAGTCAGGTCCCGGTGTGATCGCACCTTAAAATAGGAATCCAAAGAAATGTCAATTTGAAAAGTTTTTCTTCAAAATTTTGAAATAAAATTGAAATAAGTTTTTTGTTTTATTTATTATTTTTTTTTTTGAAAATTATCATGATATGACACACACCGATTAAGAAAAAATAATACTTTTTCAAAGAACTATGTATAATTAAAAAAAATATATATTTCACAACTTGTAAATATCATTATAATGTATTAAACTATTTTTTAGTTTATAATGTAAGTAGGTGAGAAAGTGCAAGGTAGGGGGAGGGGGAACGGAGCGGGTGAATAACTCCACCTAACCTTGACCATGTTTCTTTCTTTTGACTAGACATTCTAATATCTTGGCGATAGGAGGTATACGTACATTTTCCTTGTTCTTTGATTATAAAAATTCGGTTTGCGTTGTTTTGCGGATAAGGTCAGAAAACGTGAAGGGAACTTTCACAGTGCCTCGTTGTGGTATCATTAGATAGGTGTTGATTTCCTCTTGTCAACCAAACTGATATTCAACATCTCTTTCAAAGGTTTTTTCACAAGTATGAATTTCGGGTTTCGGGTTTCCGGAGCTCGGGGCGGTAGTGTTTAGGGTTTGTCAGTTAAAAAATCTGGTGTGACTGTCGCACAGCACACAACTTTCTCTTACCTTCGGTAATCGAAAGTTATATTCTGTGCTTGTCACTCCAGATTTTTTGTGTCGAAATAGACCTATATTTAGTTAGCCGATATATTAGAATTCAAGGTGTAAAATTTATAAGTATTGGAAAATATTTATATTTTGTTACCATGGCAACCATTTCTCCTATCTTCCCTATGAAGTACAAGAGTAAAGTGGTCTTCAGAATATTTATTACAATGGCAAAATGAGAATATATATTTTAAAAAAGAATTAATTTTTTAATTTTAATCAAAATCGTTGGTACGAATTTTGAGAAAATCGAAATAAAACAAACTGAAAAAAGTACATCAGCAAAGTACTAGTACTCTATGGCCGATTTTGTTCAAAAGCTTATTTTCACGCTTCAGGGGAGTGTCTAACTTAAATATAAAATGTCAACCACATAGCTCAATTCCTTCATGCTTAAAATTGAACACACACACAGACAGACCATGTCGCGAAACCCACTTTTTTGGATTCAGGGGATCTCAAAACATGTATATCTATCAAAATCTTGACATGGAATTTTTGACCTGAATCTTACTTTCTCACTATATATATATATAGGTAAGAGAAAGTAAAAAATTATCAAATTCAAAAACCAGTTTTTTGCTTTTTAGTAATTCAATGAACACAAAAACTAACGATGGAAGGTGCCAAGTTTCATCTGTTTGATTTTGTGGACATTTAGATCCTTGAATTTGACAGAATCTTTCTCTTCTAAAGAGTCACTTGAGATGGGATGTGAATCCCTGATCCCAAGTACAGTAGGCGCCACAAGTGCCTGATCTGCTCGAGATTAAGGCCTTGAGATTAGTCAACGAAACCAATATTTTTAATATAAATAAATAATCTTTTTTTTAATGCAATTGAAGGCACTTGTGGCGCCCACTGTACAAGACATATTTTTTTAAAAACTTGTTGTGCGAAACATTTCTTAAAGAATCCCATCCAGTTTCGGGTAGGATGATTCGATTATTCAAAATTTAATTAATTTTTTTGAAAAAATCTGGTGTGACTGGCGCACAGCACACAACTTTCTCTTACCTTCGGTAATCGAAAGTTGTATTCTGTGCTTGTCACTCCAGATTTTTTGTGTCGACATGTATTTAGTTCCCGGCAGTAGGGAATATTTGAATTCAGATGTAAAATTTATAAGTATGGGAAAATATTTATATTTTGTTACCATGGCAACCATTTCTCCTATCTTTCCTATGAAGCACAAGAGTAAAGTGTGCTTCAAACAATTTTGAGGGCAAAACGAGAATATACATTTGAAAGAGCATCTAAAAAATAATTGATTTTTGAATTTTAATCAAAATCGTTAGAGCGAATTTTGAGAAAATCGAAAAAAACTGAAAAAGTACATCAGTTAAGTACTAGTACCCTTTGGCCGATTTTGATTAAAAGCTTATTTTTCCGGTCCCGGGGGCTGCCTAACTTAAATATAAAATTTCAACCTCCTAGCTCAATTCCTTCATGCTTAAAATTGAACACACACACACACAGACACACAGACAGACAGACCATGTCGCGAAAATCACTTTTTTGGATTCAGGGGACCTCAAAACGTAAAGATCCATCAAAATCTCGACATCGAATTTTTGACATGAATCCAATACTTTCTCACTATATATATTACATATATACATAGGTAAGAGAAAGTAAAATTTCAACTGAAGTTGGAAATACCAGTTAAGTTGAAAATGAAAATCAGCTGTCTTTTCGAAAAAATTCGAAAACCTTTTTTTTAAGTAAAACTTTGATTTGATGGCCTCAAATTTTTTTTTTAATTCTTCCTTTTTACTGACCTAAGACACCTGATAGGAATATACAATTCATAGCATGCGTATGTCTTCTGTTCTTAAAATACATAAATGAAAATATTCCTGGTATTTTACCAAATAATAATCGTAAATAATCTACAATTCTAATGCAAACTTTCTTTATTTTAAATGATGATTATGAATTAAATTTTCCCTTTCTCATATCATTCGTTTATCGTTTAAGCTTTTATATTTGTTTTTGTTATCTGAGTGTGTCTGATAAGAAACATCCTTATAATATAACATATCCAACTTGAAAGGTATAAAAATAATATTAAAAATCTGGTGTGACTGGTCGCTTATCATTGGTAAGAGAAAGTTGTGTTCTGTACTTGTCACAGCAGCTTTTTTACTTTCTCGTACCTCTATATATATGTTAATATATAGAGAGAGAAAGTATTGGTTTCATGTCAAAAATTCGATGTCGAGATTTTGATGGATCTTCACGTTTTGAGGTCCCCTGAATCCAAAAAAGTGGTTTTCGCGACATGGTCTGTCTGTGTGTCTGTCTGTGTGTGTGTCTGTGTGTCTGTGAACAAAATATCTCAAGAACGAAAAGAGCTAGGAGGTTGAAATTTTATATTTAAGTTAGGCACTCCCATGGGACGTGACACGACACATGCACTTTTGAACAAAATCGACCAAAGAGTACTAGTACTTTACTGATGCACTTTTTCAGTTTTTTTCGATTTTCTCAAAAATTTGCTCCAACGATTTTTTTTAAAATTCAAAAATCAATTATTTTTTAGATTCTCTTTAAAATGTATATTCTCATTTTGTGATTGAAATCTTCTGAAGACCACTTTACTCTTGTACTCCATAGAAAAGAGGAGAAATGGTTGCCATGGTAACAAAATATAAACATTTTGCCATACTTATAAATTTTACATCTTGAAAATCGAATGTACCATACTGTCGGAAACTAAATACATGTCGACACAAAAATCTGGTGTGACAAGCACAGTACACAACTTTCGATTACCGAAGGTAAGAGAAAGTTGTGTGCTGTGCGCCAGTCACACCAGATTTTTTAAAGATATATTTAGTTTCCACCGATATATACATATATATTTTATTTTTCTTTAAAAACACTCACACTTTTTTCCCTTTCACACACACATTTGGTATCCAAAAGGCTTAAATAAAATCATCGGACCGCCTGGGATCCGAACCCGCGACCCTCGGTATATCACGCTAATTCACCGATATATTAGAATTCAAGAGGTAAAATTTATAAGTATGGGAAAATATTTATATTTTGTTAGCATGGCAACCATTTCTTCTATCTTTCCTATGAAGTACAAGAGTAAAATGTGCTTTAGAAGATTTCAATGGCAAAATAAGAATATAAATTATAAAGAGCATCTTAAAAAAAAAAGAATTTTTGAATTTTAATCAAAATCATTGGAGTAAATTTTGAGAAAATCGAAAAAAAAAGCTGAGTCATTTTGCAACATGGTCTGTCTTTGTGTGTCTCTTTCTGTCTGTGTTTTCAATTTTAAGCATGAAGGAATTGAGGTATGAGATTGAAATTTTATATTTAAGTTATACACTCATCCGAGGCGTGAAAATATGATTTTAATCAAAATCGGCCAAAGAATACTAGTACTTTACAGATGTACTTTTTCAGTTTTTTTCGTTTTTCTCAAAATTCGCTCCAACGATTTTATAATCTTCTGAAGACCACTTTACTTTGTATTTCATAGGAAAGATAGGAGAAATGGTTGCCATGGTAACAAAATATTAATATTTTTCCATACTTATAAATTTTACATCTAATTCAAATGTTCCGTACTGTCGGGAACTAAATTTATGTCGTCACAAAATATCTGGTCTGACTAGCACGGAACACAACTTTCGATTACCGAAAGTAAGAGAAAGTTGTGTGCTGTGCGACAGTCACACCATTTTTTTAAGATCTATAGAAAGTTAAAAATTAAAAAAGAAATTTTATAATTAGAACTTCTTATTCTTTGATAAAAATGATAATATTCTTAAATAAATGGTACTTATATTATATAGACTACTATCAGGCACGTATGCACTTTTTATTTCGAGTGGAAAGCAATTGGATTGAAAATCTTGAATTTATTTACTTATTGGCTTTTGAACGAAAAACATTTTCTCAAAGGATAATATACCTTGTGCCTAGTGTGAAGGACATATGCAGGCTTAATTTTTTTGGATAGCTTCCATTATGAATTGCGCCTTCATTCTTAGTACTCGAATGCAAAACGCCTGCCTACCTGTCTCATAAATAAATAAATATTTTGCTTACGCAATTCATTTCCATAAAGCCATAAATGTCCCTCTGATATAAATTATATTAAGAAGATAACATACCTCACCTATATTTAATTTATTTTAAGGATTAACATAAACGACATTGACCTTGTTGATTAAAAATAAAAAAAAAATTATTTTTTCGAGTGAAATTTCAAACTCAGCGATGAGCGATGATGATAAATTGCTTTATAAAATTTCCTAAGTTTTCAGTGAATTAAAAAAAAAGCTTTTTTTATACACAAGGTGTTTCCATTCATCTTGAAATTTTATTCAAGATTTAAGTAGGAGAGATGATTCAGCCAAAGGAATTAAATAAGCTAATCCAAGTTACGAGTAACAATTAGGTCCATACAAGTTGATTATTTTGTCTGGCTTATTTATTACTTTCTCTTACCTCTATATATATGTTAATAGATAAAGTATTGGTTTCATGTCAAAAATTCGATGTCGAGATTTTGATGGATATACACGTTTTGAGGTCCCCTGAATCCAATAAAGTGGTTTTCGCGACATGGTCTGTCTGTGGGTGTGTTCAATTTTAAGCATGAAGGAATTGAGCTAGTAGGTTAAAATTTTATATTTAAGTTAGGCACCCCACTGGGACGTGACACGAACAAAATTGACCAAAGAGTACTAGTACTTTACTGATGTACTTTTTCAGTTTTTTTCAATTTTCTCAAAATCCGTTCAAACGATTTTGATTAAAATTCAAAAATCAATTATTTTTTAGATGCTCTTTATAATGTATATTCTTATTTTGCAATTGAAATCTTCTGAAGACCACTTTACTCTTGTATTTCATAGGGAAGATAGGAGAAATGGTTGCCATGGTAACAAAATATAAATATTTTCCCATTGTTATAAATTTTCCATCTGAACTCAAATGTACCGTACTGTCGGGAACTAAATATATGTCGACACAAAAATCTGGTATGACAAGCACAGTACACACTTTCTCTTACCTTTGGTATTCGAAAGTTGTTTTCTGTGCTTGTCACACCAGATTTGTTTTGTTTTTTTTGCTGATATAAAATTTTTAAGTGGATCTAGTATTTATTTTTCCAAAATCACTTAAGGTTGTTCGGATAGTACATCGTAAGTCATAATAGAATCTAAATTTTTTTTTAAATAAAATTAAAAATTTGAATGCCAAAATTCCTTATTATAATTTAGTCGTGACCTATCATAGTTTATAATTGGATTAAGTTAATAATTTAATTACCAAAAATAATAAATGAATGACTTTCGACTTGAGTAGTTTTTCACGTAATATAGAACTGGCAACATTGCATTCATCAACTATCTATTTTAAATCTTAAACGCCTTAAATTTTATTTTATTTAATATATTACAATGTTTAATGCAAATCAGTTTAAACACAATGGACGATTTGCGAGAAAAAATATTGTAAAATTGAAAAAAAAAATGTATCTGACATAGAGATAAGACACTTATGCTATGCGACGTTGCCAGGCTGGTCTGACTCTCGAGAATTCATTATTTTTAAATATTAGCGACTGTCATTTTGGAGAATTTTTTGACTTTCTTGTTAAAATATCTTTAAAAGCGGTCAGCAGAAACTTTTGGTTTTTATTTTTAACGTATTCCTCGGAAGTGAATTAATAAAATGTAAGTTTTTTTGTTTTTGTATCATTTGCACAGATGCCTATATAATTCGATATGTGTGAATTTCGTCGTTATTCCCCATAGGCTACATGTTAAATTTCAATTTTTTAAAAATTAATTACACGATAACTCTGTGTCAGATCTGCTTCAAAATTTTATTTTATACGTATTTGATAGTGATTAATAACATATTAAAAAATTAGCTTTTAATCTACTCAAGTGCTTTAATGTCCGAACAACCTTAAGGTAGCATTCCGATCTCGGCAGCGGCTGCCCAGCAGCGACTGCCCGGCAGCGACTGCTGGGCCGCGTCGCACCGCTCAAATGGATTTCTATGAATTAGTTTCCGACTCAAGCGACCCAGCAGCGCCGCCGGGGGGGCGCAGTGGCTGCCCGATTCCAGCAGCGCTGCCCAGCCGCTCTGAGAGCAGTCTCGGCAGCGCTGCTCGCTTCAAATTGCCAAGATTGCGACATTTACTGAAGAAAATGATGAGTTTTTGGTTGATTTAATTTCTAAAAATCCAGCGCTGTACGATTCTTAACTAAAATCCTATAAGGATAATGTTGTTCGGGAAAATATATGGGAGCATATGAATCAATAATGAATCAATTTCATTCCTCTTTGATGAAAGTAATAGCAACATTATTTCGTCTTCCTCTTCTTCGTCTTCAATCAGTCTCTTCACGAGTTCTCTCTTTCGTTCATTTAAATTTGACGTAGTTATATATTAAAGGTACGTACACATCTGCGCTCTGCTCTGCTCGCGAGCAGTTCGCGGTTCGTGTTCGTTGCTCGTCCAATTTTCATTGAAATTATTTATTTTGACGAACCTGCCGCGATCCAAAGAAAAGCCACGAACATTTAGTTATTTTTTTTTTTTTTTTTAATGAAATCCGGATTCTTTTCAAATATTTGTATTATAATTCTTCATTTATTGATAATAATATTAAAATTTACTTGAAAAAAAAAACTATTTATATAAATTATAGCATATATTAAGGAAATAATAAATAGATACATATAATCAACCTCATCTGGTCTCTTAAATATGATAACTATGAAGATAATATTAAAAACATTATTTTAATAATGATTTAGAGAAGAATTATAAAGGCTATTTGGTTACTACCGGGCAGCGGTCGCAGCTATCCGAATGCTTCTGGCAGCGCCGCACAGCAGTCGCTGCCGGGCAGTGCTGCCGGGCAGTGGCTGCCGGGCAGTCACTGCCGAGATCGGAATGCTACCTTTAGGTCTAAGTTTTTTTTTTTTTTTTTTTTTTAATTAAAAACATTTTTAAAATTGAGGAATTGGTTGTCTAAACTCAATGTAAATATTTTTTTTTTTTTACAAAGCTTAGACAACTGTTAAAATAAATTTTACCAAAACGTTTTGTTTTAAGGAGTCTGTTTATGAATAGAGGCTTCTTTCCTGGATGCTTTCCCTCCACACCTCCTTAAGGTCAACTCTCTTTAAACTCTGCTATGCTGCGATTAAATTTCTTTAGTAAATGATATTTTGGAGTGATATAAAATAAGCTTGCCATCTTCAGTTGCCTAAGCTATATATCAACAAAAAAAAAAAAAATATTTACATTGAGTTTAGTTAACCAATACATCAATTTTAAAAATGTTTTTACATTAAAAGAAAAAAAAAACAAAAAAACTCAGGCCTACAGTGATTTGGAAATAGATTTCTTAAATAAATACGGTCCATTAGCAAATCATTCCAAAATTGTCTATGCATGGTTACCTAATAAATAAATCATATAAGATACAAGTATGATTAAAAATAATTAACATATCTAAAAATAAATACTAGATTCGCTTAAAAAATTTTATATCAGCAAAAGAAAAAGAATTTATATATAAATGAAGAAAATGTATTAAACAAAAGCATTTCGCAATTTGCTTGAGGCTTTGTTACCATACTTGTATTTTATTTATTTATATCGTAACGATGCATAAACAATTTTTGAATGATTTGGACAGTATTTATTTAACAAATTTATTTCCAAAAAGACTGCAGACCTAAGTTTTTTTTTCTTAATATAAAATTAAATTGTTTTTATATAATTTAGACAACTGTAAAAAACAACAACAAAATAAATTTTGCCGAAACGTTTTGTTTAAGGAGTAGGGAAGTTGTAGTGGAGAAATCATTAAAATATTTATTTTCTCAGTATGTTGTTATTTACAAAAATCTCAGACCTCTTCGGTTTCGGCTAAATTCTTGTATCCAATTCATTTACGAGGGTTGTTTTTTTTTCAACCTCTTCAAGAAGACGGGTTAATATAAAAAATCTGGTGTGATGGTCGCACAGCACACAAC
Source organism: Euborellia annulipes (assembly GCA_023213315.1). Taxonomy (NCBI): domain Eukaryota; kingdom Metazoa; phylum Arthropoda; class Insecta; order Dermaptera; family Anisolabididae; genus Euborellia; species Euborellia annulipes. Next base: position 17,851 of record JAKCPI010021155.1, read on the forward strand.
TTTCTCTTACCTTTTACTCCACTATAAGTAGCTAATGTTTGTTAATTATAAAAAATTTGGGTGATGTTTTCAATGAACTAGGACTTGGATAATTCATTCAAAAGCTTGTCGTCATTACTTCAAGGCCTTAGCCTTTGAATTTTAACCATTTCTACATTGATAACTATCAGAGAAGGATTGTAAGTATTTTTATTTTGAAGATTGTCCCTAAACGTTGCTCTTTCTTTTAGATTTCTGAATATTTTATACAGTATTAAGGTGCGCGTCTCGAAAAACGTTTAGATCACTATAGATTACCGAGTTACTCGAGGCGGCAAGAGATGGCGTTAGTTTTCCCCATAGGAATACAAGGGATTTTTCCCATTTCATTCTAGAGCTTCCAGCTAATTAATTAAAGGCAAAAAATTAATTATTCTTTAATACAATGATTACTAATTTAATTATCTACAACTTATAGAGCTCCTTTTTTTAAAATATCTTTTATTTAATGCGATTAATCTAAAAAAAAAAAAAAAATTTTTCGAAAATCAAAAAAAGAGCTTCTATAAGTTGTAGATATTTTAAATAACTTTAATTTAAAAAAATTTGAGGTCGATAGCTACAAAATTGTGGCCGCTGGAAAGTCCCAAAATTAGCACCCCGAGACGCGCACCTTAACAGGATGTTTGGTTGTCAGTCAATAATTAAAAGCCAATTGTTTGTGACAACTTTTTGTTTCATTTCACTTGAAAAGTGAGTTTGAATTTTAGCCTCTCGTTATTGTCTGATGAATCAGGAAGTTACCTCCCACCTCGTTCACCTCATTTCATTCACTTCTCTATTTATAGGTGTGCTTATATACAGTCTATGAGTCATTCTTGCTTTAAGCGCTCAGAGGAAGAAAAAAAAAAAGATATATACCCTTATTTAATTTATTTATCTAAAATATACATTACAATATTATATATAGTACATCTTAAATATATTAATAATAATAATCCAAGCTAACCTGTTTATATTTACAAAACTAGTCGGTATTTCCATAATACAATATACAGTCTTTTTTTTTTACTAATAACAGCCATAATTATAATCAGAAATTTTAAATTATAATACTTATTATTGTTTGGAAGGATAAAATATTAAAATAAAGCTATTAAGTAAAAACTGCACAAATTCAAATACGAAAGATTTCTCAAAATTTATTTTCAATTGATTTTAGAGATTACAATTTTTTTTTTTTAAATTTTATTTTATCCAGATCCAATTTTGTTTTTTTGTTTTTTTACGAAGTAGGTGTAATTTTTGAATGATGATATGTTGTACTCTTGTATGTTTCATTAGGGTAAACACCTTTGATGTCAATTCGTGTACTCACTGGTGTTGTTGGTATATTCATCTCCTCTCTTAATGGATGATAGCTTGGTCGATTTCCAATCATAATTCTTTGTGGAATTTGTCGTTGTCGCATATACCGTAATAAAATAAAAACAATCATAGCCATTGAAAGGACACATATGAAGGTCACAATTGCTGCCAACAAAACTGGCCAAATATATGAATACGTTTCTCCAATATAAGCACCAGTGATTTCATTATACTGCTCTTCTGATTCCTCCTCGACATTCAAATCTCCCAATCTATTGACTAGAATATCCCTATTGTTTGCTTGAATATCATCTATCTCTATTTCTGAATATACTCCACAGATATCTTTAAGAAATAATTTCGACTCTTCAGGCATATGGGTTTCTATATAAGTAATAAAATTTTTGAAATCAATGTCACATTCTAACGGATTTCCAGAAATTTCAATTGAATTTAATCCCGGAAGAATTTCTATATCTTTCTCTGATAACGATTTAATATGATTATTAGTAATAACTAAATGGTTAATATTTTTAAGAATTGCGTTTCTCTCTGTCCAGAGTTTGCGCAATTCACAATCGGACAATGACAACAATCGAATGGAGGTTCTCGCTAAAACTGATGGATTCACTGATTCAAGAGGATTTCGATCTAATAAAAGTTGTGTAAGAAATGATTGTCGTGGAAATTTGATCCTATCAATTCTATCAAATTTATTTCCAGAAAGATCTAAAACTTTAACATGTGGATTGATTACTCCCTCGGGAATAGAATCAAGCGAATTGTTAGCTAATAACAATCGGGCGACGGATGGAAATCTCTTAAGTTCCACGAGTTTTTCAATTCCGCATCCACTGATATCTAATAAATATAAATGATCCATGGGTGCGTCAAAAGAGCCAAATTCTTTCAAATCTAAATTGCCAGCTAAACGCAATGTTTCTAAAGCAACATTATAAGCAAACAAATTATTAGGTAATCGTTTGTTAAGATGGTTGTCGGACATATCTAAATTTTGGAGATCATGTAAATTGGCAAAGGCTTTAGGAGAGACATTTTGAATCCGATTGAATTTCAAGTTCAAATCCATTAAATTTGGAAATCCCTCAAATGTTTGTTCATCGATTGTTTCGAGTTTACAATAGGATAGATCGAATTTAATCAATTCTGTTGAAACAATTCCTTTAACATCACTGAGTGGATTTTTAGAGAGATATAAATCAGCTAATGTTAGATTAACAAACAATCCAGGTAATATTCTGGTCAATTCATTCCGAGAGATATCTAGAGTTTCCAGTTCTCCCAATTCATCGAAAACAAAATCTGGCAGCTCCTCAATATGGTTTCCAGATATGTTCAAAAAGGATAATGAAGGCACTCCGTTGAATGATTGTGAAGTCAATTCTTCCACCCAATGAGCAATCATTGAAAATTAACTCATCAAGACCATCATTCTTGACAATAATATTGCTCACTTGTAAATCAGGATTTTTTTGAATTGTCAATTTTCTTAATTGTGGATTATTGACAAAAACATCATTTGGGAAGGTAGTGAGACCATTATCCACTAACGAGACCAAATATAGATCCTCCAATCCGGCAAATGCAAGTGGCGAAATTGAAGTGATTTTCGTTTCTATGATTTCAATCTTCAATGCTCGATGTAGACCTCGAGTTTTAAAAAAATAATCATCTAAAATGAAATCTTCTTTACGAAAAATTCGAACACTAATTGGTACTTCGCCAGTGTAGTTAAAAAAGATTGCATCATCCGGACAGAAAACATATTCTCCACACTCTTCTCCAGCCACAAGGCTTACCAAGAAGAAGGATAGGAGAGCCACTGAGATGATGGAAGAAGCCATCTTGCTTTAGCGTCCTGCAATCTGAAACAAAAAGATTCCATTTATTTATAATTAAATATAAAAGATGGTAGGAAAAAATAACTAAGTGCTGCTACTGGTTTGAGTCAAGAACACAACAGCTATTTTATCTCCTATTTTTTGACTGTAAAAAATATCTCCCTTTCTCTCATTTTTTCTCATTAATTCAGCATTTTCCAGACTGGAAGTAATACCCAGGAGATGTTATTATCAGTTGTTTTCAGTTATTTCTTTTGTAATAAAGTTTCCCTTTCTATAGTAGTAGGCCTCCCCGTATATCTATTTAAAAATAAAAAATTATAATGAAGGTATGAAGCCAAATTGAGATGCACCAGGTTCAATAATAAGAAGTTTCGGGTTGAATGGTCGCCCAATAAATGTAGGCCGAAACGTTTTATTCTGGGGAGTTTTATTGAACCTGGTGCATCCAATTTTGGCTGATACTTCCATCCCTTCATTATAATTACTTCACAGCTACAACTACAAGCAAAATATTTTCGGGGAGGCATAGTAGCATAAAGGTTGCTTTACTTTAAGATTAAATAATATCAAATACATCGGTTAAACAAAATTATTAAAGCTTAATGAGTGATGCCGAGAGAATTATGGACAGAAACTCCTCCAACTACGCTGATTTTCCCGCAAGGGTGTAGGAAGGGAAAAACAATCATTTTTTTTATTTTCCCAAATGAGATTTCGAAGGCACGAAGGCTCTTCTTCTTCAAGAGGAAGCTCACTCCGCTAAAATTATAATAACAGCCAAGGTTTTTTGCATCCAACAAAACCATTTGTCTTCTGTAACTTTCGAGAATGCTCTCAAGAGACTTGTCTTTTTTGTCTTTTGTCATTTGTCTTCAGTAACTCTTGAGAATGCTCTCAAGAGTTAGCGAATTCTTGAGAATGCTCTCAAGAGTTACCGAAGACAAATGGCTTTCTTGGATACAAAAAACCTTGGCTGTTATTGTAATGTTAGCGGAGTGTAAAATGAGCTTCCTCTGAAGAAGAAGAAGAGCCTTGTGCTTCGAAATTTTAGGAAATCAACTCATTTGGTCCTACACCCTTGCCGAATAATCAGTGTAGTTTGAGGAGTTTCAGTCCAAAATTATTAAAGTTTACAAATTCCGACTTAACCTATTTCAAAGTAATTTATGGAATTTTGATTATTATTATATTAAATAAAAAAATCACCCTTTTTTTTTTTTTCATGCAAAGTATAGGAGCAAAATGGTTTCTTGTGTTCACGACATGTTAAATACATTGACTATACAAGAAATATGAGGAAACTTATTTATGGTGTTAGTGTCAGAGATACATATTAATAGATTTTGCATTGATATTTGTTTATGACCCACAATCAGATATGTTAGGTTGGATTAGGGTATTTACAGAAAATTTTTGCGGAGAGGGTTTTAACCCCAATATTCACTACCCACTGCTGTTGATGAAATTCTTTTATGATTTCTTTTAATTTATTGGATCTTGTATCTCTTAGGATTTCTCCCCTGAATTTAATTAAATGTTTCAAAACGAGAGATTAAAACATTGACAATGATGTTATGTTGATTTATTCTGTTTATTTAAGGTCTTTTTCGGCATCTAAGCCGCCATTTAGACTCGGTTCCTATTTATTTAAATTGATTGAATGCGGAACCCGTCTCTTGGTACAAATGGCGAACACGTTAACCACTACACCAAGGCTCGGGGGCTCTTATAATGAGGTAGAGCATTAGCATCTGTACCAAAGACCGGAGATTTACATCCCGCCCCAAGCGAAAAGTGAATTGGTTACCAACCAATTGAAATAAATAGAGACTGGGTCTAAATGGTCTCAGATATCAAAAGATATTAAATTATAAAAAAAAAAATTTAATATATTTTTCAAGTTCTACAATTATACAGTCTGAACTATGCCTCCCAGTACATGTTCAAAATTTAAATTGTTCTTCCCAATTTGTTGTTGTTCGCTCTATAGACCTATCCAATGCAATTTCACTGGTTAATAAATAAATTTTTTTTTTTTAATTAATTCAATATTCACACTTTATTTTTGAAATTGATTAATCCCTTCCTTATGAATAAGGAAGAGTTTATCAAAATAATAGAAGAAAAAGAATTAATATTAATGAATGATAAAAAATACAACCATGCTTTATTCTACTACAATCCGTTAGATGGTTTCCTTTTGTTTCTTATGACGTTGTATAATAATTAATGTCTTGCTTACGCACATCTTTTCGTAAATGTATGAGTATTATTATAATTATCATTCTAAAATACGTTATATTTTCTCAAAATTAATAATGAAATTTATTTTTACCGTATATTACTTCTAATTTAAAAATCTGGGTGTGACTGGTCAGACAGCACACAACTTTATCTTACCTTCGGTAATCCAAAGTTGTGTTCTGCGCTTGCTACAGCAGATTTTTTTGTGTTCAGTTATATTTAGTTTCATTTTATGCTTCTCCAGATCCAACAGATCCTTAATTAATACTGTGTTTGTGGCAAACGGCCTAGCTAGGGGGAGGGCGGGGGCAGGTGCTCCCGGAAAGTGCTAGGAGGTTGAAATTTGATATTTAAGTCAGGTACCCCCTAGCATGTAACATTAAGCTCTTGAACAAAATCGG
>JAKCPI010021156.1:0-19710 GCA_023213315.1 Euborellia annulipes
GACAATCCTAAATTAGCTAAGAACGAGGACCAGTTTTAGATTTACAACCAATACCATACTAATTTAAGTTTGTAACATCTGTTATGAGCGATAAAACTATAAATAGTTTTATGTTTAAAAATTTAATTTTGAAGAGCATCTAAAAAATGGTATTTATGAATTTTAATCAAAATCGTCAGAGCTTCAATTTTTGAGAAAATCGAAAAAAACTTAAAAAGTATATCAGTAAAGTACTAGTATTTTTTGACCGATTTTGTTCAAGAGCTTAGTGTTACATGCCAGGGGGTACCTGACTTAAATATCAAATTTCAACCTCCTAGCACTTTCCGGAGCACCTCCCCCCGCTCTCCTCCTAGCTAGGCCATTGTTTGCCCCCAAACACAGTATTAATTAAGGATCTGTTGGATCTGGAGAAACATAAAATGAAACTAAATATAACTGAACACAAAAAAAATCGGCTGTAGCAAGCGCAGAACACAACTTTGGATTACCAAACGTAAGATAAAGTTGTGTGCTGTGCGACCAGTCACACCAGATTTTTTTAATTAGAAGTGATATACGGTAAAAATAAATTTCGTTATTAATTTTGAGAAAATATAACGTATTTTTGAATGATAATTATAATAATACTCATACAATTACGAATGATGTGCGTAAGCAAAAGACATTAATTATTATACAACGTCATAAGAAACAAAAGGAAACCATCTAACGGATTGTAGTAGAATAAAGCATGGTTGTATTTTTTATCATTCATTAATATTAATTCTTTTTCTTCTATTATTTTTGATAAACTCTTCCTTATTCATAAGGAAAGGGATTAATCAATTTCAAAAATAAAGTGTGATTGATGAATTAATTTTAAAAAAAATTTATTTATTAACCAGTGAGATTGCATTGGATAGGTCTATAGAGCGAACAACAACAAATTGGGAAGAACAATTTAAATTTTGAACATGTACTGGGAGGCATAGTTCAGACTGTATAATTGTAGAACTTGAAAAATATATTAAATTTTTTTTTTTATAATTTAATATCTTTTTCGATATCTGAGGCCATTTAGACCCAGTCTCTATTTATTTCAATTGGTTGGTAACCAATTCACTTTTTCGCTTGGGGCGGGATGTAAATCTCCGGACTTTGGTACCAGATGCTAATGCTCTACCTCATCATAAGAGCCCCCGAGCCTTGGTGTAGTGGTTAACGTGTTCGCCATTTGTACCAAGGGTCGCGGGTTCGCATTGGTACCAATCAATTTAAATAAATAGGAACCGAGTCTAAATGGCGGCTTAGATACCGAAAAAGACCTTAAATAAACAGAATAAATCAACATAACATCATTGTCAATGTTTTAATCTCTCGTTTTGAAACATTTAAGTAAATTGAAGGGAGAAATCCTAGAGATACAAGATCCAATAAATTAAAAGAAATCATAAAAGAATTTCATCAACAGCAGTGGGTAGTGAATATTGGGGTTAAAACCCTCTCCGCAAAAATTTTCTGTAAATACCCTAATCAAACCTAACATATCTGATTGTGAGTCATAAACAAATATCAATGCAAAATCTATTAATATGTATCTCTGACACTAGTCGATAACTAAATAAGTTTCCTCATATTTCTTGTATAGTCAATGTATTTAACATGTCGTGAACACAAGGAACCATTTTGCTCCTATACTTTGCATGAAAAAAAAAAGATTTTTTATTTAATAAATAATAATCAAAATTCTATAAATTACTTTGAAATAGGTTAAGTGGAATTTGTAAACTTTAATAATTTTGGACAAAAACTCCTCAAACTGATACACTGATTATTCGGCAAGGGTGTAGGACCAAATGAGTTGATTTCCTAAAATTTCGAAGGCACAAAGGCTCTTCTTCTTCTTCAGAGGAAGCTCACTCCGCTAACATTACAATAACAGCCAAGGTTTTTTGTATCCAAGAAGCCATTTGTCTTGAGAGAATTCTCAAGAGTTACGGAAGACAAATGACGACAAAAAAGACTACTCTTGAGAGCATTCTCAAGAGTTACCGAAGGCAAATGGCTTTCTTGGATACAAAAAACATTGGCTGTTATTGTAAATGTAGGCGGAGTGAGTTTCCTCTGAAGAAGAAGAGCCTTCGTGCCTTCGAAATCTTATTTGGGAAAATAAAAAAATTTTTTGTTTTTCCCTTCCTACACCCCTTGCCGGAAATGCAGCGTAGTTTAAGAGTTTCGGTCCATAATTCTCTCGGGATCACTCATTAAGCTTTAATAATTTTGTTTAACCGATGTATTTGATATTATTTAATCTTAAATTAAAGCAGCGGTTTTCAACCTTTATGCTACTATGCCTCCCCGAAAATATTTTGTTTGTAGTTGTAGCTGTGAAGTAATTATAATGAAGGGATGGAAGTATCAGCCAAAATAGGATGCACCAGGTTCAATAAAACTCCCAGAATAAAACGTTTCGGCCTACATTTATTGGGTCACCATTTAACCCGAAACTTCTTATTATTGAACCTGGTGCATCTCAATTTGGCTTCATACCTTCATTATAAGTTTTATTTTTAAATAGATGTGCGGGGAGGCCTACTACTATAGAAAGGAAAACTTTATTACAAAAGAAATAACTGAAAACAACTGATAATAACATAATAACATCTCCTGGGTATTACTTCCAGTCTGGAAAATGCTGAATTAATGAGAAAAAATGGAGAGAAAGGGAGATATTTTTTACAGTCAAAAAATAGGAGACAAAATAGCTGTTGTGTTCTTGACTCAAACCATTTATAGCCAGTAGCAGCACTTAGTTATTTTTTCCTACCATCTTTTATATTTAATTATAAATAAATGGAATCTTTTTGTTTCAGATTGCAGGACACTAAAGCAAGATGGCTTCTTCCATCATCTCAGTGGCTCTCCTATCCTTCTTCTTGGTAAGCCTTGCGGCTGGAGAAGAGTGTGGAGAATATGTTTTCTGTCCGGATGATGCAATCTTTTTTAACTACACTGGCGAAGTACCAATTAGTGTTCGAATTTTTCGTAAAGAAGATTTCATTTTAGATGATTATTTTTTTAAAACTCGAGGTCTACATCGAGCATTGAAGATTGAAATCATAGAAACGAAAATCACTTCAATTTCGCCACTTGCATTTGCCGGATTGGAGGATCTATATTTGGTCTCGTTAGTGGATAATGGTCTCACTACCTTCCCAAATGATGTTTTTGTCAATAATCCACAATTAAGAAAATTGACAATTCAAAAAAATCCTGATTTACAAGTGAGCAATATTATTGTCAAGAATGATGGTCTTGATGAGTTAATTTTCAATGATTGTTCATTGGGTGGAAAATTGACTTCACAATCATTCAACGGAGTGCCTTCATTATCCTTTTTGAACATATCTGGAAACCATATTGAGGAGCTGCCAGATTTTGTTTTTGATGAATTGGGAGAACTGGAAACTCTAGATATCTCTCGGAATGAATTGACCAGAATATTACCTGGATTGTTTGTTAATCTAACATTAGCTGATTTATATCTCTCTAAAAATCCACTCAGTGATGTTAAAGGAATTGTTTCAACAGGATTGATTAAATTCGATCTATCCTATTGTAAACTCGAAACAATCGATGAACAAACATTTGAGGGATTTCCAAATTTAATGGATTTGAACTTGAAATTCAATCGGATTCAAAATGTCTCTCCTAAAGCCTTTGCCAATTTACATGATCTCCAAAATTTAGATATGTCCGACAACCATCTTAACAAACGATTGCCTAATAATTTGTTTGCTTATAATGTTGCTTTAGAAACATTGCGTTTAGCTGGCAATTTAGATTTGAAAGAATTTGGCTCTTTTGACGCACCCATGGATCATTTATATTTATTAGATATCAGTGGATGCGGAATTGAAAAACTCGTGGAACTTAAGAGATTTCCATCCGTCGCCCGATTGTTATTAGCTAACAATTCGCTTGATTCTATTCCCGAGGGAGTAATCAATCCACATGTTAAAGTTTTAGATCTTTCTGGAAATAAATTTGATAGAATTGATAGGATCAAATTTCCACGACAATCATTTCTTACACAACTTTTATTAGATCGAAATCCTCTTGAATCAGTGAATCCATCAGTTTTAGCGAGAACCTCCATTCGATTGTTGTCATTGTCCGATTGTGAATTGAGGAAACTCTGGACAGAGAGAAACGCAATTCTTAAAAATATTAACCATTTAGTTATTACTAATAATCATATTAAATCGTTATCAGAGAAAGATATAGAAATTCTTCCGGGATTAAATTCAATTGAAATTTCTGGAAATCCATTAGAATGTGACATTGATTTCAAAAATTTTATTACTTATATAGAAACCCATATGCCTGAAGAGTCGAAATTATTTCTTAAAGATATCTGTGGAGTATATTCAGAAATAGAGATAGATGATATTCAAGCAAACAATAGGGATATTCTAGTCAATAGATTGGGAGATTTGAATGTCGAGGAGGAATCAGAAGAGCAATATAATGAAATCACTGGTGCTTATATTGGAGAAACGTATTCATATATTTGGCCAGTTTTGTTGGCAGCAATTGTGACCTTCATATGTGTCCTTTCAATGGCTATGATTGTTTTTATTTTATTACGGTATATGCGACAACGACAAATTCCACAAAGAATTATGATTGGAAATCGACCAAGCTATCATCCATTAAGAGAGGAGATGAATATACCAACAACACCAGTGAGTACACGAATTGACATCAAAGGTGTTTACCCTAATGAAACATACAAGAGTACAACATATCATCATTCAAAAATTACACCTACTTCGTAAAAAAACAAAAAAACAAAATTGGATCTGGATAAAATAAAATTAAAAAAAAAAAAAAATTGTAATCTCTAAAATCAATTGAAAATAAATTTTGAGAAATCTTTCGTATTTGAATTTGTGCAGTTTTTACTTAATAGCTTTATTTTAATATTTTATCCTTCCAAACAATAATAAGTATTATAATTTAAAATTTCTGATTATAATTATGGCTGTTATTAGTAAAAAAAAAAAGACTGTATATTGTATTATGGAAATACCGACTAGTTTTGTAAATATAAACAGGTTAGCTTGGATTATTATTATTAATATATTTAAGATGTACTATATATAATATTGTAATGTATATTTTAGATAAATAAATTAAATAAGGGTATATATCTTTTTTTTTTTCTTCCTCTGAGCGCTTAAAGCAAGAATGACTCATAGACCGTATATAAGCACACCTATAAATAGAGAAGTGAATGAAATGAGGTGAACGAGGTGGGAGGTAACTTCCTGATTCATCAGACAATAACGAGAGGCTAAAATTCAAACTCACTTTTCAAGTGAAATGAAACAAAAAGTTGTCACAAACAATTGGCTTTTAATTATTGACTGACAACCAAACATCCTGTTTAGGTGCGCGTCTCGGGGTGCTAATTTTGGGACTTTCCAGCGGCCACAATTTTGTAGCTATCGACCTCAAATTTTTTTAAATTAAAGTTATTTAAAATATCTACAACTTATAGAAGCTCTTTTTTTGATTTTCGAAAAAATTTTTTTTTTTTTTTTAGATTAATCGCATTAAATAAAAGATATTTTAAAGAAAGGAGCTCTATAAGTTGTAGATAATTAAATTAGTAATCATTGTATTAAAGAATAATTAATTTTTTGCCTTTAATTAATTAGCTGGAAGCTCTAGAATGAAATGGGAAAAATCCCTTGTATTCCTATGGGGAAAACTAACGCCATCTCTTGCCGCCTCGAGTAACTCGGTAATCTATAGTGATCTAAACGTTTTTCGAGACGCGCACCTTAATACTGTATAAAATATTCAGAAATCTAAAAGAAAGAGCAACGTTTAGGGACAATCTTCAAAATAAAAATACTTGCAATCCTTCTCTGATAGTTATCAATGTAGAAATGGTTAAAATTCAAAGGCTAAGGCCTTGAAGTAATGACGACAAGCTTTTGAATGAATTATCCAAGTCCTAGTTCATTGAAAACATCACCCAAATTTTTTATAATTAACAAACATTAGCTACTTATAGTGGAGTAAAAGGTAAGAGAAAGTTGTGTGCTGTGCGACCATCACACCAGATTTTTTATATTAACCCGTCTTCTTGAAGAGGTTGAAAAAAAAACAACCCTCGTAAATGAATTGGATACAAGAATTTAGCCGAAACCGAAGAGGTCTGAGATTTTTGTAAATAACAACATACTGAGAAAATAAATATTTTAATGATTTCTCCACTACAACTTCCCTACTCCTTAAACAAAACGTTTCGGCAAAATTTATTTTGTTGTTGTTTTTTACAGTTGTCTAAATTATATAAAAACAATTTAATTTTATATTAAGAAAAAAAAAAACTTAGGTCTGCAGTCTTTTTGGAAATAAATTTGTTAAATAAATACTGTCCAAATCATTCAAAAATTGTTTATGCATCGTTACGATATAAATAAATAAAATACAAGTATGGTAACAAAGCCTCAAGCAAATTGCGAAATGCTTTTGTTTAATACATTTTCTTCATTTATATATAAATTCTTTTTCTTTTGCTGATATAAAATTTTTTAAGCGAATCTAGTATTTATTTTTAGATATGTTAATTATTTTTAATCATACTTGTATCTTATTTGATTTATTTATTACGTAACCATGCATAGACAATTTTGGAATGATTTGCTAATGGACCGTATTTATTTAAGAAATCTATTTCCAAATCACTGTAGGCCTGAGTTTTTTGTTTTTTTCTTTTAATGTAAAAACATTTTTAAAATTGATGTATTGGTTAACTAAACTCAATGTAAATATTTTTTTTTTTTTTTTTTTGTTGATATATAGCTTAGGCAACTGAAGATGGCAAGCTTATTTTATATCACTCCAAAATATCATTTACTAAAGAAATTTAATCACAGCATAGCAGAGTTTAAAGAGAGTTGACCTTAACGAGGTGTGGAGGAAAGCATCCAGGAAAGAAGCCTCTATTCATAAACAGACTCCTTAAAACAAAACGTTTTGGTCAAATTTATTTTGACAGTTGTCTAAGTTTTGTAAAAAAAAAAAAAAAAAATATTTACATTGAGTTTAGACAACCAAAACATCAATTTTAAAAATGTTTTTAATTAAAAAAAAAAAAAAAAAAAAACTTAGACCTACAGTGATTTTGGAAAAATAAATACTAGATCCACTTAAAAATTTTATATCAGCAAAAAAAAAAAAAAAACAAATCTGGTGTGACAAGCACAGAACACAACTTTCGATTACCAAAGGTAAGAGAAAGTTGTGTACTGTGCTTGTCATACCAGATTTTTTGTGTCGACATATATTTAGTTCCCGACAGTACGGTACATTTGAGTTCAGATGGAAAATTTATAACAATGGGAAAATATTTATATTTTGTTACCATGGCAACCATTTCTCCTATCTTTTCTATGAAATACAAGAGTAAAGTGGTCTTCAGAAGATTTCAATTGCAAAATAAGAATATACATTATAAAGAGCATCTAAAAAATAATTGATTTTTGAATTTTAATCAAAATCGTTTGAACGGATTTTGAGAAAATTGAAAAAAACTGAAAAAGTACATCAGTAAAGTACTAGTACTCTTTGGTCAATTTTGTTCGTGTCACGTCCCAGTGGGGTGCCTAACTTAAATATAAAATTTTAACCTACTAGCTCAATTCCTTCATGCTTAAAATTGAACACACCCACAGACAGACCATGTCGCGAAAACCACTTTATTGGATTCAGGGGACCTCAAAACGTGTATATCCATCAAAATCTCGACATCGAATTTTTGACATGAAACCAATACTTTATCTATTAACATATATATAGAGGTAAGAGAAAGTAATAAATAAGCCAGACAAAATAATCAACTTGTATGGACCTAATTGTTACTCGTAACTTGGATTAGCTTATTTAATTCCTTTGGCTGAATCATCTCCTACTTAAATCTTGAATAAAATTTCAAGATGAATGGAAACACCTTGTGTATAAAAAAAGCTTTTTTTTTAATTCACTGAAAACTTAGGAAATTTTATAAAGCAATTTATCATCATCGCTCATCGCTGAGTTTGAAATTTCACCTCGAAAAAATAATTTTTTTTTTATTTTTAATCAACAAGGTCAATGTCGTTTATGTTAATCCTTAAAATAAATTAAATATAGGTGAGGTATGTTATCTTCTTAATATAATTTATATCAGAGGGACATTTATGGCTTTATGGAAATGAATTGCGTAAGCAAAATATTTATTTATTTATGAGACAGGTAGGCAGGCGTTTTGCATTCGAGTACTAAGAATGAAGGCGCAATTCATAATGGAAGCTATCCAAAAAAATTAAGCCTGCACATGTCCTTCACACTAGGCACAAGGTATATTATCCTTTGAGAAAATGTTTTTCGTTCAAAAGCCAATAAGTAAATAAATTCAAGATTTTCAATCCAATTGCTTTCCACTCGAAATAAAAAGTGCATACGTGCCTGATAGTAGTCTATATATTATAAGTACCATTTATTTAAGAATATTATCATTTTTATCAAAGAATAAGAAGTTCTAATTATAAAATTTCTTTTTAATTTTTAACTTTCTATAGATCTTAAAAAAAAATGGTGTGACTGTCGCACAGCACACAACTTTCTCTTACTTTCGGTAACCGAAAGTTGTGTTCCGTGCTAGTCAGACCAGATATTTTGTGTCGACATAAATTTAGTTCCCGACAGTACGGAACATTTGAATTAGATGTAAAATTTATAAGTATGGAAAAATATTAATATTTTGTTACCATGGCAACCATTTCTCCTATCTTTCCTATGAAATACAAAGTAAAGTGGTCTTCAGAAGATTATAAAATCGTTGGAGCGAATTTTGAGAAAAACGAAAAAAACTGAAAAAGTACATCTGTAAAGTACTAGTATTCTTTGGCCGATTTTGATTAAAATCATATTTTCACGCCTCGGATGAGTGTATAACTTAAATATAAAATTTCAATCTCGTACCTCGATTCCTTCATGCTTAAAATTGAAAACATAGACAGAAGAGACAAACAAAGGCAGACCATGTTGCAAAAATGACTCAGCTTTTTTTTCGATTTTCTCAAAATTTACTCCAATGATTTTGATTAAAATTCAAAAATCCATTTTTTTTTTAAGATGCTCTTTATAATGTATATTCTTATTTTGCCATTGAAATCTTCTAAAGCACATTTTACTCTTGTACTTCATAGGAAAGATAGAAGAAATGGTTGCCATGCTAACAAAATATAAATATTTTCCCATACTTATAAATTTTACCTCTTGAATTCTAATATATCGGTGAATTAGCGTGATATACCGAGGGTCGCGGGTTCGGATCCCAGGCGGTCCGATGATTTTATTTAAGCCTTTTGGATACCAAATGTGTGTGTGAATGGGAAAAAAGTGTGAGTGTTTTTAAAGAAAAATAAAATATATATGTATATATCGGTGGAAACTAAATATATCTTTAAAAAAAGCTGGTGTGACAAGTACAGAACACAACTTTCTCTTACCAATGATAAGCGACCAGTCACACCAGATTTTTAATATTATTTTTATACCTTTCAAGTTGGATATGTTATATTATAAGGATGTTTCTTATCAGACACACTCAGATAACAAAAACAAATATAAAAGCTTAAACGATAAACGAATGATATGAGAAAGGGAAAATTTAATTCATAATCATCATTTAAAATAAAGAAAGTTTGCATTAGAATTGTAGATTATTTACGATTATTATTTGGTAAAATACCAGGAATATTTTCATTTATGTATTTTAAGAACAGAAGACATACGCATGCTATGAATTGTATATTCCTATCAGGTGTCTTAGGTCAGTAAAAAGGAAGAATTAAAAAAAAAATTTGAGGCCATCAAATCAAAGTTTTACTTAAAAAAAAGGTTTTCGAATTTTTTCGAAAAGACAGCTGATTTTCATTTTCAACTTTACTGGTATTTCCAACTTCAGTTGATTTTTTTCAAAAAAATTAATTAAATTTTGAATAATCGAATCATCCTACCCGAAACTGGATGGGATACTTTAAGAAATGTTTCACACAACAAGTCTTTAAAAAAATATGTCTTGTACAGTGGGCGCCACAAGTGCCTTCAAATGAATTAAAAAAAGATTATTTATTTATTTTAAAAATATTGGTTTCGTTGACTAATCTCAAGGCCCTAATCTCGAGCAGATGAGGCACTTGTGGCGCCTACTGTACTTGGGATCAGGGATTCACATCCCATCTCAAGCGACCCAAGAGAGAGATTCTGCCAAATCCAAGGATCTAAATGTCCACAAAAACAAACAGATGAAACTTGACACGTTTCATCTGTTAGTTTTTGTGTTCATTGAATTACTAAAAAACAAAAAACTGGTTTTTGAATTTGATAATTTTTTACTTTCTCTTACCTATGTATATATATATATATATATATATAGAGGAGAGAGAGAGAGAGAGAGAAAGTATTGGATTCATGTCAAAAATTCCATGTCAAGATTTTGATAGATATACATGTTTTGAGGTCCCATGAATCCAAAAAAGTGGGTTTCGCGCCATGGTCTGTGTGTGTGTGTCCAATTTAAAGCATAAAGGAATTGAGCTATTTGATTGAAATTTTATATTCAAGTTAGACCCTCGCCTGAAGCTTGAAAATAAGGGTTTGAACAAAATAGGGCATAGAGTACTAGTACTTTACTGATGTACTTTTTCAGTTTTTTTTTTCGATTTTCTCAAAATTCGCACCAACGATTTTGATTAAAATTCAAAAATTAATTTGTTTTTAAAATATATTTTCTCATTTTGCCATTGAAATCTTATGAAGACTAGTTTACTCTTGTACTTCATAGGAAAGCTAGGAGAAATGGTTGCCATGGTAACAAAATATAAATATTTTGCCATACTTATATCTTTAAATTCGTATGTTCCGTACTGTCGGAAACTAAATACATGTCGACACAAAAAATCTGGAGTGACAAGCACAGAACACAACTTTCGATTACCGAAGGTAAGAGAAAGTTGTGTGCTGTGCGACAGTCACACCAGATTTTTTTAACCGACAAACCCTAGTCTCTACCGCCCCGAGCTCCGGAAACCCGAAACCCGAAATTCATACTTGTGAAAAAACCTTTGAAAGAGATGTTGAATGAATATCAGTTTGGTTGACAAGAGGAAATCAACACCTATCTAATGATACCACAACGAGGCAGTGTGAAAGTTCCCTTCACGTTTTCTGACCTTATCCGCAAAACAACGCAAATAAACCGAATTTTTATAATCAAAGAACAAGGAAAATGTACGTATACCTCCTATCGCCAAGATATTAGAATGTCTAGTCAAAAGAAAGAAACATGGTCAAGGTTAGGTGGAGTTATTCACCCGCTCCGTTCCCCCCTCCCCCTACCTTGCACTTTCTCACCTACTTACATTATAAACTAAAAAATAGTTTTTTACATTATAATGATATTTACAAGTTGTAAAATATATATATTTTTTTAAATTATACATAGTTCTTTGAAAAAGTATTATTTTTTCTTAATCAGTGTGTGTCATATCATGATAATTTTCAAAAAAAAAAATAAAAATAAAACAAATAACTTATTTCAATTTTATTTCAAAATTTTGAAGAAAAACTTTTCAAATTGACATTTCTTTGGATTCCTATTTTAATCAGGATCAATATTGCGCAAAATATTGTATAAAAAGTTAGCACATTTATTAGTAATCCAGTGATCTTATTTCCTGTCTTATACCCCCCCCCCCCCACTCCCCCTTCCTTTGAACGGAAAAAAAATATTAGACCGGACAAAAAAGCAAAAAAATATGGAAAGTGTTTAAAAAAGCATAAAAATGTTGAATAAGAAGTCGTTTAATAAGATTAAAATTTGATAAAAAGAATCACATAAGCAAAAAAATCTGGTGTGACTGGCGCACAGCACACAACTTTCTCTTACCTTCGGTAATCGAAAGTTGTGTTCTGTGCTTGTCACACCAGATTTTTCGTGTCGACATATATTTAGTTTCCGCCAATATATTAGAAATTTAAGATGTCAAAATTATAAACATGGGAAAATATTTAAATTTTGTAACCATGGCAACCATTTCTCCTATCTTTCCTATGAAGCACAAGAGTAAAAGTGTGCTTCAAACAATTTTGAGGGCAAAACGCGAATATACATTTGAAAGAGCATCTAAAAAATAATTGATTTTTGAATTTTAATCAAAATCGTTAGAGCGAATTTTGAGAAAATCGAAAAAAACTGAAAAAGTACATCAGTAAAGTACTAGTATTCTTTGGCCGATTTTGATTAAAAGCTTATTTTTCCGGTCCCGGGAGGTATTTAACTTAAATATAAAATTTCAACCTCCTAGCTCAATTCCTTCATGCTTAAAATTGAACACACACCCACACACCCACCCACACACACACACACAGACAGACCATGTCGCGAAAACCAGTTTTTTGGATTCAGGGGACCTCAAAACGTGAAGATCCATCAAAATCTCGACATCGAATTTTTGACATGAATCCAATACTTTCTATATATATATTACATATATACATAGGTAAGAGAAAGTAAAAAGCTTTACAAATAGCTTTCAACTAAATTATTCTATTACGAAATGTTAAAAAGGACCAATATAGGAAAGAAAAAACGAAGATCCGCCGGAGGCGGAGCCTGCGCCAGAATCGGCGGGGAGGCGTTCAAGAGAGCGAAGGCGGGATTTACGCAGTTGCCGAAGGATTTTTGCTTTACGTGAACGTTTTTTGCTGCATAATGTTTTGAATTATTTTTACAAATTATGTAAATATTCGTAAAATAAGTCCAAATAAGCACGAAGGAGGACAAAAAAAGAATAAAAATTCAAAAATAATACACATAGTTTTGCGTATCTATCTGGTTGTTTATAAAATTCAGCAATAAGCATTTTCCTTAAAACCCTGTTTTTACTTTCTCTTACCTATGTATATATGTAATATATATATAGAGAGAAAGTATTGGATTCATGTCAAAAATTCGATGTCGAGATTTTGATGGATCTTCACGTTTTGAGGTCCCCTGAATCCAAAAAATCTGGTGTGACTGGCGCACAGCACACAACTTTCTCTTACCTTCGGTAATCGAAAGTTGTGTACTGTGCTTGTCACACCAGATTTTTTGTGTCGACATGTATTTAGTTTCCGACAGTAGGGTACAATTGAATTCAAGATGTAAAATTTATAAGTATGGGAAAATATTTATATTTTGATACCATGGCAACCATTTCTCCTATCTTTTCTATGGAGTACAAGAGTAAAGTGGTCTTCAGAAGATTTCAATCACAAAATGAGAATATACATTTTATAGAGAATCTAAAAAATAATTGATTTTTGAATTTTAAAAAAAATCGTTGGAGCAAATTTTGAGAAAATCGAAAAAAACTGAAAAAGTGAATCAGTAAAGTGCTAGTACTCTTTGGTCGATTTTGTTCAAAAGCTTCGTGTCACGTCCCATGGGGGTGCCTAACTTAAATATAAAATTTCAACTTCCTAGCTCTTTTCGTTCTTGAGATATTTTGTTCACAGACACACAGACAGACAGACAGACAGACAGACAGACAGACAGACAGACACACAGACAGACCATGTCGCAAAAACCACTTTTTTGGATTCAGGGGACCTCAAAACGTGAAGATCCATCAAAATCTCGACATCGAATTTTTGACATGAATCCAATACTTTCTCTCTATATATATATTACATATATACATAGGTAAGAGAAAGTAAAAAGTGGTTTTCGCGACATGGTCTGTGTGTGTGTTCAATTTTAAGCATGAAGGAATTGAGCTATGAGGCTGAAATTTTATATTTAAGTTAAACATCCCCCGGGACCGGAAAAATAAGCTTTTAATCAAAATCGGCCAAAGAGTACTAGTACTTTACTGATGTACTTTTTAAGTTTTTTTCGATTTTCTCAAAATTCGCTCTAACGATTTTGATTAAAATTCAAAAATCAATTATTTTTTAGATGCTCTTTCAAATGTATATTCTCGTTTTGCCCTCAAAATTGTTTGAAGCACACTTTACTCTTGTGCTTCATAGGAAAGATAGGAGAAATGGTTGCCATGGTAACAAAATATAAATATTTTCCCATACTTATAAATTTTACATCTGAATTCAAATATTCCCTACTGCCGGGAACTAAATACATGTCGACACAAAAAATCTGGTGTGACAAGCACAGTACACAACTTTCGATTACCGAAGGTAAGAGAAAGTTGTGTGCTGTGCGCCAGTCACACCAGATTTTTTTTTTTACTCATAATATTATTTACAGAGCATCCATAGACCTCTTTCGGAAAATCAAATGAATTAGCCATTTGGGTTGCCTAACTTCCAGGAACCAAAAACGAATTAACCACAACCAATTGAACAAACAAAAGAACTAGAAAAATAGGGAAAACAGCGGAGTGCAGCTAATATTATTTGACGAGACAACGTCTTTAAATGCAAGTATCTGGGCCTGCTAGAGAGGCATGCACGAAAAACTTGGAAATTGTTCGTTATCGGCTCGAATAACTTCTCTGTCTTAAGACGTTTCAGATTTGATTGAATATTAATATCGAGCTGAACAAATAAAATAGAAAAATTTCCTCTTTTTTCCTGACTATTACAAATCAGCTATAAACCAGATAAAAAAATGGGGATTGACTTCCCCGAGACTTTCTCGTATATTCTTTTGGAATTACGTCTGGGTGTGTGTGTGAACACGATTGCTTATAAACCAAAGCAGCTAGATCGATGAAATTTGGTATATGCTCCTTACACTAAAATTGTAGATTCCTATCAACTTTTGGAGTAAATACGTCACTTGGAAGTAGTACTTTACCTAACAAATGAATTTGTTTATATTTACATGTTTTTTAATGACACCTGTATGATTTTGTTTTGATTTTTCTCTCCAAAATTAACTAAAAGTGTCTTTTTCTTCTGTATTTCAAAAACTATTCAGTTTTGGGAAAAATATCAAAGAATAAAAACTTTTTTAAAATTGAGTCTTTTATCATAATATAACAAAGAAATTGAAAATTTCAAAATTTCTGAAAAAAACTTATTAAATAAAGTACTACTTCCAAGTGACGTATTTACTCCAAAAGTTGATAGAAATCTACGATTTTAGTGTAAGGAGCATATACCAAATTTCATCAATCTAGCTGCTTTGGTTTTTAAGTAATCGTGTTCACACACACACGGACACACACACACAGACATAATGCCCAAAATGGTATTTTTGGATTCAGGGAGGTCTAAAACGTGGAGAAACATCAAAATCTCGAAGTCAAATTTTTTTACGATTACAATACTTTCTCTTTAAATTTATACGAGAAAGTAAAAAGACTGCTTCTTCAAGATAGATTAAAGGCCCTACATTCTCTACATTAAAGGGCTTGAAATTATTATTATCGATGTAATTTATTATGAAATTAAAATATTACGTTATTTGATGTCATCATTCAAAATTCGAAGTACTATAATACTACGTAATTAAACTGTAAAAAGTATTTTAAGTAAATATAAGCCTGTTATTTATTTTAGATAATTTATCGACCTTTTTTAGTTTATCAAATATAAATATTAATATATTTGATAAAGCCAACATTATTGTTCTCTAGGAATATATATCAACAAAATCTAAGCCCTCGGGGCTTGGTGTAGGGGTTAGGGTGCTAACCTCGTATACCAAAAGTCGCGGGTTCGGACCCCAGGCAAGTTCGATGATTTTATTTAAGTCATTTGGATACCAAATGGCTTAAATAAGAATGCCTGGTCCTCCAATATGTATATTAATCAATAACGGATATCGTAAATGTCTTATATGGCCTAAGTTGCCGAAAAGACTATGTATGTGTGTGTGAATGTGAGTGTGAATAAGAAAAAAAGTGGGAGTGTTAAAAAAAAAATCTTTCCTACTTTTTTTTTTACAGATATTGGTAAATATGATTTTAAAAGCAACACCTAAAATAATTTTGATAAAAAAATTATCAGAAGCATTCGGTGACCTCACTATGATAACATTTAATACTTTAATAATATTATTAGCCTTATGCCAGAGTAAATATATAAATTATTTTTCTTTAATTCTAAACTTTTGCTTGAAAAAATAATTGATATCTAATAAATCAATCAAATGCTATATGATGTGAAGGAGAATTCAAATATGTGAGTGGGGATGGATTTATGCCAGGGTCCACGGAACTTGAATCTCGATTGTGATCAGGGGCGGATCACAAGCAAGGCGCAATAGGCGCGCGCCTAGTCATTTTTGTTGCAAATATTATTAGATATTCTTTTTCAACAATGACAACAAAGTATTAAGGCTAGCGCACATTTGGGCGACGCGACGCGCCTGAAAGCATTCAAGCGACAAGTCTTCGTGTGCGTTCGGGGATTGTCGGTAAATATCGGAGCCCTTATTTCCACGTTTCGATAACAAAATTAAAGTGCACATAGGAAATTTTATTCGGCGGGGGGAGGGGGGGTAATTCTATGTTGTGACATAATATTTGTAGAGGGTTTGTTTGTATATGATTAACTGTGACAGGAGGGGGGAGTAGAAAATCGTTAAAAAAGCGTTACGTAAAATGTGGACGACCCCTTATATTATCTTAATCCGCCACTGATAGTGATTAAGACTATCTTATATTTTTATCAAAGGCCTTAGAGTTCTTATTCTCAATCAAGACCAAAACGTGAGATAAAAGTCGAAGGACCGTCGGCGGAACAAATATCTTTTAATTCTTTTCTTGACTTGATCCCAAATTTCGGGATCGAGATTTAAAAGAAATGCAATCGATAGAAGAAGTTTGAAGAAGAAATCTTAATCTTAGCGTCGAAACATTCCATCTTTCAAGTATTAACAAAGTGTTTTCAAAAAAATATCTACGAAATGATGGCTGTGAAGGGTTTAGGTAGTAGGGAAAAGGTTAGGCAGCCAATAGAGAGGAATTTAATTCTTATGACCTGATCGCGGTATCACAACCTTTGAAATGGCAAAATAGAGGGAAGAAATAAAAAGACAATACTAGATGCTTTCATATACGTATTTTCTCATCTTCAACGTTTTGATATTTCTTCAGAAAAATTTAACAAATTTGTAGTATGTTCCTAAATAAAATAGTATCGTAGTATTTCCTATCTTATAGGCCCTTTATTTTTTGGTATGGAAAAGGGAGTATTAATCATATTAAAATAGAGGGAAGCTAGGATTGGAAAACATTATGCTAAAAGGATTTCTTTATTTAGGAGCAGATGACGCATTTACACTAATTGTAAAATTTTTCTAGAGAAAGCTCTGAATCATTTAAACGAAAAAAGGTCATTTGGGTTGCCTATACCTCAGGAAGAAAAAAAATAAATTATGCAATCCATCGATTCCAGAAGAAAAAATACTCTCAATTTAGACTTCGTGACCTGCACATAAGGTGACAGTCTCTAGAGCAGGGCTGTTCTGTACGGTGGGACAACAGAACTTGCATTTACACGGGGCGGCAAAATCAGGGGGGGGCGCGGTACGGAGGGAAAAAAAGGATATTTAAAAAAAATCACTGTCAATATGCCTACATACTACAACAATAATACTTTTATTTGCTTTACAATTTAATTTTTAATAAACCGGCCAGTCAGTTGTCCAAATTATAAGTATATTTACATTACATTTTGATTTATTTTCCTTTATTTTAACGAACAAACTTGTTATTGAGTACATTTTATGCCTTTAAATAAAACTATGATTGAGGGTAGGTTAGATAAGCGTGTGCGTAACTAAGAATTTTGACTGGGGGGGGGGGGCAAGGGACCAGCCATCCTCCGGGGGAACTGGGAAGCCCCTTATTGACTCAATTTTTCTTGGATCGGGGAGCTTTCTGAACCCCCCCCCCCCCGGAGCTCCCTAGTTACGCCCATGTAAATAAGGAGAAGGGGAGGCCGCCAAATCTTTTTTTGCACGGAGCGGTTAAAGGGCACGGCCCCGTTCTTAGGAAATATGGGACAATTAATTCTTAGAGTATACTCTCACAGTAGATTATGTTTGTTTATATTGCAATTGTCAATTTATTACAAAACAGCGGAGGCAAAGCCCTCCGACTTTGTCTACAGTCCAAAAGTAAATCAAACCCGACTCTTGAACTCTGACTGAGCTCTGAGGGATTGATTGTGTAACCGTGGTAACCGTGTCGCTCTCTCAACTTTGAGGTCTGACGTATCCGGAGGCCCGCCCGGCCAGTCGTATAGGAACCTCACACCCGCCAGCACCTCATCGTCGGGAATTCTAATTTTAATCAAGCATGGCAGCAAGGAAAAAAAGTGTTGGACCTGATGAACGTCATCGGCGCCGCCACGTGAGTATACAATGCGCATTTAGATAAGAGAGAGAGAGAGAGAGAGTGTGTGTGTATAATCTGTTCCAGAAACATTCTCTCACTTTAAAACGATGTCATGTTAAAAACACTTCCACTATATTTGTTTAATGTAGAAATCAGAGGCTGTTGTAGATATGATCCATAGGCAGCTATTTGTTATGTCAACACATACAAAAAAAGCCACGAATTATATTATAAATAACATAAGAGTACATGAACAGAACAAATTATGTACATCCTTTGGTACACTTCTTTTCCATTAAAAAAAAATAAGAGATTTATTTTTGGTTGCTGCCTTTAGTTGATTGTTTAAATTTATTTTGAGGTTAACGTTATGTTGGTATCATTTTTTTTATTTATAGCACTTTAAGTCAAGGTTGTCTTTAAGAAAATAGAAAACAGGAAGTCGAATTAAAAACTCTTACATTTTGATTAATATAAAAACCCCAAGTGTACATAAAAGATCACAAGCATGGGCGTAACTAGGGAATTTAGCTGGGGGGGGAGGCATGGGATTTTGGGACCTTTAAAGGCCTCATTGTCTCAATTTTTCTTGGGGCGGGATGCCTTCTGGGGGAGGGGGGGGGGAGGCACGGGACTTTTGAGGGGAGCCGGGCCTCGTCGGGTTGTACTTTGAGCAGAAGTGGGATCATTGGGGACGTAGTTCCACCGGGCAGGGTGCCAGAGCTCCTGGGTGTTTGCAAATATCTTCTCATGCCTTCCTTAATCCCTTTTAGGAGATTGAGATTGAGTAAGGTATGCGAATAATAAAAGAATAGGAGAGGGACTCGTATACGTCTTTCAAATATTCACAAAGTTTTTGCCTAAAAAATATATTCAAATTAAACGAAGTGATGGCTGTGAAGATTGTAAATAGTTGGAAAAGGTTAGACTGCCTGTAGAGATGAATTAATTATAATTAGAATTTAATTCTCTTACCTATAAATATAGTCTATATACGTATATTTATGAGAGAGAAAGTATTGGATTCATGTCAAAAATTCGATGTCGAGATTTTGATGGAAATACAAGTGTTGAGGACCCCTGAGTGATTTCGGCAACATTGACTATCTGGGAACAAAATACCTCAAGAGCAAAAAGAGTTAGGAAGTTGAAATTTTATATTTAAGGTTAAATATCCCCCTGGGACGTGACACGAAGCTTTTGAACAAAATCGGCCGAAAGAGTACTGGTACTTTTCAGAAATTTCTGATTTTTCAAAATTAACTACCAGCGAATTTAGATTCTAATTCAAAATTATTTTTTACAT